>JAGDQP010055176.1:0-13193 GCA_022664845.1 Lepisma saccharinum
GTTATCTGGTTCCTGATTGGCCTCCTGCCAGTCAAGCCGATACGGTCTACACAAAGTGAACTTTTAATTAACAACATTCACTGATTCCCTTCCGCCCCTGTTAATACTACACATGCATGCCCCATAGATAAGTAGGAACAGGAAGGTGAAGGTCGCTTGTTAGCACTTGTGTTGTTTATGTAGCAGGATTTTTTATTCAGGACCATTCGCCCTCCTCCACACCACAAGGGAAGCTGAGATAGAAACAATACGGCGCCCAATCTCGTGTAGGGGCAGAGCTCCTTGAACTCTTATGTAACACTGAGAAGGGTTTGTCCGGCAGCTCGTAGCTTGGTCTGATGGTCAGCGTGTCGGAAAGCTGATCCAGAAGTCCCGTGATGGAATCCTGGTGGCTATTTTTTTCTAATCGAATATTTGAAGTTCTAAAACTACGATTCTCTGAATGTAAATCCACGTAAAACCACGTGTTGGATAGATGCCATGTGATAACTTCAAGTATCATGGCGAGACCACCGGTTGCCAGCTCCCAGCGTGGGACGTTGGTAGAACATTGGCTTACGAAATTAAAAATCCGAGTTCGAATTACGGCAAGGGCCAAGATTTTTCTTTTTTCTTAAAAAAATAATTTTTATAAGTTTAAATTTATTATTAATAATTGTTTCTTTGCATTATTCATAGATTCTAAAATTAGTGACCATGGGTTAGTGTAGGTTGGGTAAGGTCAGGTTCGGTTATGTATCTTTATACTTTCGTTTCTTTCTTCAAAATACATTTCTATCTGTTCACATTTATTATTAATAATTGGTTTCTTGCATTTGTAGTGATCATGGGTTAGCGGAGGTTAGGTAAGGTAAGGTTCGCACAAATAGATAGAAATGTATTTTGAAAGAAAGAAATGAAAGCGTAAAGAACGTAACCGAACCTGACCTTACCTAACCTACCCTAACCCATGGTCACTAATTTTCGATAATCTACGAAAAATGCAAGAGAACAATTATTAATAACAAATTTGAACTTTTAAAAATGCATTTTTAGGACAAAAAACGTTGCACCTGCCGACACTCGAATCCAGGTCTTTTCATTCAAAACGCCGAAACATTAATCACCAGGCCACCGAGGGAACATTGCAAACGGTGGTTTGTCAGTTTTATTTACAGTACGAACACGCAAAATTGGAACAAGATGGCTTCGGAGCCGGTCAAATAGTTAGTAAAAAAATCTGCGTATTATATGCAATACAATCCCTTCAAGAACACGTCCCGGTCGCGAATTTTTTTTGACTAGTCTAGTTATTGAGACTCGTCGTTTTGATTGGCCAATGAGTGCGCATGAGACCATTCTCGAAATGGGAATCTCTGTAGTACCAAACTACCGCTGTAAACACGTTGGAGTATGCCAACAGTACTTTTGCGTATGCCCGCCGCTAACCGAGGTCTGCGCCCCCCCCCCCCCGCGATAAACACCGCCCAGCACCCTCGCTTCGCTCGGTGTGCATCCTGCGCTTGTTTATTTATATAGATCCTTGCTTTTAGTAGCTAACACACACGTTCCCATGCACACTAATTTAAGATAATCTACAAAAATATAAGAAAGCAATTATTATTAATAAATTTGAACATATAAAAATATATTTTGTAAGAAAAAAATAAGAAAATATCTTGTCCCCCACCGGAAATTGAACCAGGGTTTTTATTTCGTGTGTTATCAATGCGCCACGCTGGGAGCTGGCAATCGGTGGTCTCATAGTTGTATTTACAGTCATTACATGACATCTAGCAAACGCTTGGATTTACATTCAGAGAATCGTACTCTTAGAACCTCAAAACTGAAGTGGTAAAAGAATCTAGCGAAATATTTTTTGAAATCAATCTTGTCTCTCTGTGGTGCTCCAAATGGAAATAATCGTAAACAAGTTGGAATACAATTTTAACAGCACATTCGCGTAAACAACACTTTCGCGTATACCCCCATCTAACCGGACGCACCCTTCCCCTTGCATCCTGCGTTGGCTTTAGTAGCTACACTCTACGTTCCCATGGTCACTTTTTTCGGTAATTTTAGATAATGTACGAAAAATGCAAGAAAGCAATCATCAATAATAAATTTGAATTTAGAAAAATTGTTTTTAAGAAAGAAAGAAGAAAAATATTACTCTTTTTACTAATTTTAGATAATATTCGAAAAATGCAGGAAATCAATTATTAATAATAACTTTGAACGTACAAAACTACCGGTACATATTTTTTTAAAATAAGTCGTGCTCCACCCGGAGATCGAACCCGCGCGTTTTATTTCGTAAGCCAGCGGCCTATGATCACGCCACGCTGGCCAGCTTCCAGCTGTAGTCTCCGCGCTGTATTTACAGTCATCGTGTGAAGTCTAGATTTCCATGCCATCTACTCCCAGAAACAAGATTAGATTGGAAAAAGAAATTCAGCGTCCCGGTCGGGGCAGTAATCCACACTGTCGAAAGAAAGAAACGAAACTGTAAAGATACATGACCACACCTAACCTTACCTATTATCTACTAGCCCATAGTAACTAATTTAAGATAATCTACGAAAAATACAAGAAAGCAATTATTAATAACATATATGAACATATAGAAATCTATTTTGAAAGGGAAAAAAAGAAATCAATTGGTTCCGCCGAGATTTGAGGCCGGTTTCTTTCAATCAACAAGCCTACGCACTATCCTCTTACCCACGGTCAGATATTGTAAATGAGGATTTCGAAGTTGTATTTACACTGCACGTGTGTTACGTGACAATGCTACGAGATGTCAATTGCGCGTGGATTAGTGGTGCGCAAGAGCTACGACTCGTTTCGTAAGTTTATGAAATCATTCTTTTAATCCTGGATACATCCGAGATATATGTTTGTGCAACAGTAAGTTCTCAAGATTGTGCATTAATTCATGCTTGATCTTGATCTACAGATCAATTGTCTTTTATGGAACCAAGAAGGCCTAAAGGCCGTCAATAAAATTCAAAATGCAAATGGAAGCAGTGGTAACTCGATGAGAAATAGCGAGTTAAATGGCTGATTTGACAACACATTTTTATGAGCTGTGTAGCTAAGTGGTCAGCGTGTGAGACTCTCATTCTCAAGGTTCTTGGTTCGATTTCCCACCTGGATTTCACATTATTTTCTTCAACGAATTAAGCACTGTAAGTGACGTTCGCGATTGCTACTGAAGGAGATTTATCCCATGAAGAAAAACTCAAGACAGTGAGCGGGGGTAAGGGGAAGACGCAGACTGTGTATCCTAAAGCATTAAAATTTCATTTATTCCCAAGTCTTCAACTATTTTTCTTTACCACTTTCCTTCTTTTCTCGTCTTTTTCGCTCTTTCCGCGTCTTCCTCCATACTTTCTCTCTTTCTCGCTTTCTCTTTCTCTCTCTCTCTCTCTCTGTGTTTTGAACAAGACAAGTGTTGTTAAAATGCAAATTGACGATTCCTCTATGATGCCCATATTATAATTTTCCTTTTCTATGCATTAATTCCTATCTGTTAGATCAACGTGAATGACATTTCTGCCTATCTATGTCGTGGTTCTCTAACTGATGCTTAACAACTCATTATTTCTTCCTCCAAATGGAGGAATATCCCGGCATTCCATGTTTTGGCTCATGTTTGTACTGTGATGTTGATTATCAAACTGCTAGGCGTACAGTGAAACAATTCTCTTGGAGAAAAAATCAAGTATTTCTTATAGCTGCAACCTCGATTTACTTTTGTCGTTCAACTTTGGTACAAAGCAGAATACCCAACCTGCAACATAAATTTAACGTAGGCATTTTGAATTCTCTTGACTTAAAAACACAGACACACGAAGAATACTAAAAGACTTAAAATTTCGTTATAAAATAATGCAGAGCACACTCAAGACTAATTACCTTCTTCCGCTTTTTAACCTAAGAGTCCCCAGACAAAATGCCAATTCACAACATCATTTCTACCTCTCAAAACCGAAATTGAGTTTGGTTCAGCGATCTCTTATATACAGATTGTCATATTTTTACAGTACTCTTTCTTTGCCATCAGATTTTTACGTTAGTAAAAGTATTATTTTCTAAAGGATTATTATAACAATCTCGAATAAATAAATGACTTCATTTATTACTGTACAATTGTTTTATTGCTGTTGTTGGATTGTTATATCACATTGTTACAGAAACGGATCCGTGCTAAGTTTTAATAAATGATTAAAGAAATAAAAATATCAATGTATATTGTAGATATACAGAATATGAAGGCTGATACATTCTTTAATATTTTATGAATTTTTGAAAATCCAAAAACTTACATTTATGCATATTGGATGCCCAATATCTCTGTTGAGAACAAATATAAAAATCTAATTTCTTCACACTTGAGAGGAGAAACTACGGTAGAAATTTGAACATCGACATTTGAGTATGAAGAGAGTTACAAATTTGCAATTTGTTGAATGATTCTCGTTCACGCTCTGGAAGACCAGATAAAAAGGACCTACGCTTATGTCAGGAGCAGCTACATTCGAAATTTCAGCTTCGATATTTCAGTTTGAAGGGACTTACAGATTTGCAAATTTCAGACGAATAGTGCTCGTGGGTGCTTTAGTAACTCGTATAAAGAATGATTCTGACTTTTATTACTATCAGAATTACGATTTTAATACTGTAAGGATAATTGAAATGCTTAAGTATTAACAGATGCAGACAGCTGTATAAGTGATTCACGCATAAATAGAACGGTGGTAATATTTTTTCAAATGTTTGGTTGCATAATGAAATGAAAAAAGAACATGCGGAGCTGCCATGTTGCAAACTGAAGCTATCTTGCAAAGATATTTCAGGATCTTCTTTATGTATTCATATCATTCTTGGTGGTAATATAACATTTACCAAAGCGTCCAAGAGCATTATTCACACCAAATTGAATCACATTTGTCGCTACATTCAAATTCAAACATTACAGTTCAAATTTTTACCGTAGTTTCTTCTGACATAAATGTATAACATATGAAGAAATTAGATTTTTACATTCTGTTCCACCAGAGATATTGGGCCTCCAATAAGCATAAAATACGGCTTTGGATTCCGCATTATCTACATTTTCCGTAAACGTCTGCTAACACAAATCTTGGTATGCGCCGCAATAGAAAAATGGCTGTCAATAATTAATAGGTTGGTATAAAAATAAAGTAATGCTCGTTTTGAACTATTCTTACATGAGAGAGATAAATATTCTTAAAAAATGTTTTTTTGAAAGGGGTCGAGCAGCCAAGCTGGTCAATTTCACATGGACTGCCCTACAGGTATCGTGTACGAAATGCCTGAAACAGCATATCTACTGTATTATAAACAATTTAATTTGGGGGGGGGGGCACATACCCCCGTGCTCCCTGTGGGTGCTGTGATTGCGCGGCGTAATAAGCTAACAAAGTAAAACTATTAATTTTAACGCAGATTAATAATGAATATGGCTCTAAAAACAAATGTAATTGTTGGTGTGATCCAACAGATGGCGGTTTAAGATTAATGTAGAAAAAAAGGCAGCGCAGTTCATGTTGAATATAGAGAGTGTATTATTTGTGAGTGTTTGTTCAAGTTTTTGTTTTGGATGGTAATCTTTAACTGAATACTGAGAAAATAGTAGCTTTCAGTATTCATTTAAAATATTTCTTTGCTTTATGTTCAGTTAATCGTTAACTTATAACGGGAAATCTGTTTGCAGTTAGAATTTATTCGTTACTTATTTCATTTTAATGCAAATATTTGTCAGTTTAATACAGTTTAGTCAGTTTAGGTAGAAAAAATCCTAAAGTGGCCTAAACCAACTTCTCGTAAAACTTAAAACGATGTTTATAAAATCCTAAAAATCTGTGTTCTAAATATAACATTCTATAAAACACAAAATCTTCGAATAAACATTTTAACTTACATCAAAGTACTTTAATGCAGTAAATAAACTACTAGGGAGGAAAGGGACCTCTAACAGACACTGAGAATTGAATTTCAATTTTGATTTCATTGCGATTCCGTTAATGTTACTGTAAGAAAATATAATTCCACAAGAAATTATTACTAGCAAACGGTAATATGTACATCTCTGTTCAATATTTGAAAAGTTCTAAGGACTTTCTATAGCTCTAGTACATCGACAATTGAATACGTTGTACACAAATATGTAATAATTTTACGTGATGGGACTGAAAATCAAAATACACTTAAAGTGCACAATATGTCCCGAAAAATGTTCACAATATGTACCGTTCTTAGTGCATAATATATGAACTTTTCGTGAAAATTATTTGAACTACATCATATTTTTAGTGCACAACATATGAACTTCTAGTGTGCTGGTATCCAATTCGTGCACAAAAAGTTCGCTTAATACTGGCAAATGTACTAAAAGTGACCTTATAAAGTACTCTAGATAATGGGAACTTCGGCAAATATGAACTTAATGTGTGAAAAATATGCTCTAAGGGTAAGAAGCCAATAAAAATACATATTAGGTACACGAAAACTCATAATTTTTCAGTAGGCATGCGTTCATATAAAGTTCATTTTTGGTGATGTTTCTGTGTGCTTTTTGTGCCAGAATATTTTCAGTGTATATGACTTTAGGTTCAACTGCTTGAAGCTTAGCAGGAAGATTACTTTTTTCAGCTACTTTCTCTATTAGTTTCTTATTATGTAACTATTGCGAATGATTAATTGTACCGGGAAGATTCTTATTTCTTTCACCTACTCACTCCACTACTTTTTTATCAAAACTCTTTTGCACCTAGCTGCTTGTAGCTTGGCGAGAAGACTACATTTCCGCCATTATTTTGTTTGACTTCACGTTTATACCTAACTGCTTTTAGCTTAGCGGGAACGTACGTTTCTTTCACTTACTCCCTTCACTACTTTCTTATTACGAAACTTTTATACTTAATTGCTTGTACTTTAGCGGCAAGTTTACGTTTCTTTCACCTATTCCCACCATTCATTCCTTATTACATAACTTTTACATCTCGTTGCTTTGGTTGAATTCTGCTCGAATTCCAAACTGCAAAGGAATTCAAACTTTTTTCACTAATCCTTACCAGCGTCTATGTTTACATCCATACACTTACTTACTTACTTACTCTATGGCTTACGGAACTCGCAAGTTCATCACCGCAGTAACAAACATTCTTCATAGGATTCTATCCTGAGCGAGATCAAGCCAGTTTTCATTACAAACACCTACTTCTCGAATATTCCCTTCTAATATCATCCTCCTAACGTCGTATCGGTCTTTCCAACGGTCTCTTTTCCTTCGGCTTACCAACCACGATCTCTTATTCTTTATTTCTTTCTCATCCGAGCTTTCCATCTTAGTCGTCGTGATTTCATTATTCTTACATCCATACATTGTTACTCGAATATCGAATATTGTACTTGTTTTCGTTTTTAGCGTAAAAGTAAATCTTTTTCGTCCATGTCAAATAGCCATTCAGTTCCAGGAAGTATACTGTTCTACAAATCATATATAGATATATGTATTTCTGACAGGAAACTTATGTGAGGTTACTATATGTAGTACATGACAATCGAATCGCTGATTGCAAAAATACCCTAAGTCACATTACAAAAAAGATGTAGTCTACTTAGGGTGTTTTTGCAATCAACAGTTCAATTTTGGTAGTAATTGAATTTATAATATACAACGGATTTACGAACAAGGTCCAAATGCTGTGGAACTTGAGTTCCTATCACTTAATCATAAAAGAATAACCTATGTATAATCTTACGTAAAATTACATTGAGGGTAAGAGTGAATAATATGGTAAGATATTAAGTGAAAACGTAGCTAATGACAAGCAGGTGAAGAATGAATAATTCCTCGTCCAAATATCTGAGTAATCAGAAGTCACCGCCTGAAACATACTTCCTTCAATATTGCTGAATTGAATTGAATTGTATTTATGATCTTTAGGCATCTATGGCTCAGGCCTGGATAGGGGAAGGGAAAGGATTCGGAAAGGCGTTGGCCAGGGCCTATGTTGAAGGTCCCATCCCGGCATTTGCCTGATGTGACTGAGGAAAAAGCCCGGAAAACCCTCAGTCAGGATGGTCGTCCGCTAGGATCTAACCCACGACCTCCCGAATACTAGGTCAACACTCTACCACTGAGCTACGGTGTCTCGGTGTTGCAATGTTGCTAATTTGTATCCGAAAAATGTTCCCAAATTAAGTCAGTAATGTAATATTGACTATGTGTATTCAAAATCAACTACACTGTGAAAGGACATGTGTAATTATTTGTAGGTGTTGCAGATGTAAAAACTTAAGATACTCTTAAAAATCTTGAGAACGGGATGAGCATTTGAAAAAGGAAATTCAAATTCGCTATAGATATGAAACGATGTGTTGAGTGCACTTGAAATTAAAAGTGAACACTTTGAATGCTAGGCTTTCTACCGATTTCCCTGACGGTGTACTGTAGAATGACGAACAGGGACCATTCACTTCTTCAGTTATTAATAAGTTACGTAAATTAATAATTATTATTAAAAAACCTTATGTGATAGAAATCCAGTGATGTACCAATTAGTCGTACATTGATTAAACCCGTTATAACCTGCAATATTGCTAAATCTTTACCCTTGAATTTGGGAATCTTCTCTTTTATTCTCATTTTGTTACCCAATTCGTTCTTCTTCTGCATAAAATTAATTTCATGTAAATTTCTTCTCTGAATGTTCTATGATGGGTTTCACCAATCTTAATGTTTACCACCAATTTTAATCACCAATCTTTAACGAATAGTTAAGTAGCTTTAATTCCTTTAAAATTCATTATGTTTGTTAATTAATCATTCGTTAAATTCTTAACTACAGTTGGAGAAACCCACCTATAGTCTTGGTACCGTTACCTTAAATTTTAGTACGTGTATATCAAGGTCTATATCAGGGGTTCTCAAACTTTCTAACCATCCTTTGTCATAAAAAATCTTCCGCTACTTCTTGAGCAACTTTCTCTTCATATCAAAGCATATTGTTGTAATTAGTATTATATTACTACATTACTAAATTATTAGTATATGCTACATAGTAAGCACAGCATAATACTAGCCCACTGTGCTAGTCTAATTCTACAAAATTAATAGCCGGCCGGGTGGCCGAGCGGTCTGCCATCGGCTCGACGGTCCAGGGTTGGAGTCCCGGCAGGGGCATGGGTGTGGATTTTAACAGCTAAAGGCGAATCGTGACGGGCCGAAGTCTAAAGTTACTAGACTGGCCCATATAAAAATAAAGTTTACAAAATTAATAATAGCTCAAATTGTGGATAGACTTGAAACTGTCTCCTCATCGGCAACCTCACCCAGGAAGCATCTGCAGGACCTCTGCGCATTTCCAGTAGAATTAAAATTAGAATTTATTTATAACCTTTAGACTACTTTGGCTCAGGCCAACCTCCCCAAAAAGGCAATGACGGCGCACCAGGTTATCGCGACTAACAGTTTGAGAACCTCTGTTCTAGTTTTTATTTTAAGAAATATATCTTGTTTCTGGCCATGGAGCAATGACCTAAAGCATTGTCATCTTCAGTATTAAGCAATGAGTGTTGTCACAACAAATTAACAATGCATATTTTTTCCAGGATTGTAAATAAAATTCTTTTGATCAGTACCTTAGGACTTCCCCCCAAAGATTCTCCGCTTGGCAATGGTAATTTATTGACAATTTAAACAGATTTTCCAACGGTAGGCGGAGCCAGGTAACCAGAAATATAACCGGGTCAGTTTTGGTGACCGGTTGCCCCGGTCTGACCGAAACATAGGTGATTCGGAGATCAGATTGACCCAGTGAGCCGGTCCAATAGTTGATCCGAATAACCCGATTGACCCGAATAGCTTGGGACCCAGTCTTGACCGAAATCACCAGACTGAATTAACTCGACGACACGATGATCGAACTTTGACCTAAATGACCCGGTGAAAATGTCTTGCTTCTGTGTTTAGAATCAATCCATGATATAATATGTGAGATTCCTTGAGAAGTGAACTATGTGCGGAAGCTTCATTTTTCAGAGTTTTTGAAGATTTTATTGTTTTTATTTTATTTAATATTTCAAACACAAAATTCTTTCAGAATAGCCTTTATGACGGAAGTACACACGTCCGGTGGCATGTTTGTTCTTTCCGAGTATATGAGACTATTTCTATAAGTTATTATTAGTGTTGGGAACTTTTCGGCGTTGTATTTTTGTACTCTGGGAAGGAACATCCCTGTTCCTAACCACCGCACGTAGAAAGACTGTTCAAACGGAACAGAGTAGGGAAATAATGATATATCTGCTTTTCGCTCCTGGTCACCTGGTAGACATTGGGCCACAGGGTCAGAGCGGGTCTTAAGCATTGACCCGGTGACCCGGTCCAAAAATTTATCCGAATGACCCGATTGACCCGGTGACCCGTTTCAACTCTGCATTTAACTTCTCTTTGAGTGCAAGCAATAGTTACAATTACATCTGTGCTGTTAATAGAATGCAAATATGATTATATCATCATACTTACTGCAGTAGCATCATTTCTACTTTGAATTACAGGAGAAGGATAATAATTCACGTCCCGTACTACATTCACGAGCATTACATACATCCACATCCTCCGGAGGCCTCCCCTGATGAAGGGGAGGATGATTCCACAGAAGAAGCAGATCAACAGCTAGAAACGTCAAATGATGACAAAGGATATAAATACCATTCAGATTATGGAGATTACAAGAGCAATTTAACTGACAGTGACAGCACAAAGAAGCAGGAAAATCATAAGCAAACCGGCAAGACAGGTGTAAATAGGTAAGTCTTCATGGATTTTCTTTATTTTACATGCAAGAAATAGTGTATTTCTTCCTTTGGTATTCGAATGGTTGCAATTAACGTCTTGAAGAAGCTGGTGAGTACCTGAGGACGAGATCAACAGTATTTTGGAAATGTGGGCTCCAAACCACCCCGTTAATGGAACCCACACAGTAAGAATGCGTGTTAAACTTTCGGCTAACCAGAGGTTTACTATTACTCTCTGGCTGACTTAAAAGAGTACACAATTTCATGCCTTAAACGGGATTATATTCGAAGGACATTTAATTTTTGGACTCAGAAGCCATTCATTTTCTCAGACCACACTACCAACACGACTGGCTTGTCAGTGAATCTATAACAATTAGGAATTTCTTCTAAATAACCACTATTTTCTAATGTATTTCAGCACGAAAATTTTGTTATTTATCCTAGGCACTAGCTTGGGGAGATGTCAATCTAGCGGCCCTGATAGATTGGCTTAGTAATAGGATAGAATGTTCTGGAATCGATCCCAGTGGCTGCCCACGCTGACTGAGGTTTTGAGGTATCTTCCTAAGTCATGTCAGGTAAATTTCGGAATGGTACCTTCAAACTAAGCCCTGAATAACTTCGTTCTAAAATTTTCTTCCCTAGCCTGTCCAGGTTCGTACCAAAGTTACCTGAAAGTTATAAATAAATTACAATTCAAACTTGCTAGGGATTTTGTGATTTAACTACATTTAATAGCCACTATTAGCACACCCATTTTCCTAACTCTGTAAATAGAAGTCAGAAGGGAATTTGGACAGTTCGAAACGTTCTAGCTATATTACAGCAGCACACATTTTATAATGTGTTGTACAATTCACTAAGCTTTAATTGAACATGTTCCTAAACAGTATTACGACAATTTTTCGTCTGGAATTCACATAGGTTCAATCAATTTTTTAATTGGATCCGCACCACAGCGTTCAACAGGTTCCCATCGGATTTTGAATCTGATTCAGTCAACACAAATAGGAAGCGATCGTGCTAACGGAGGGCGCTTCTAACAAAATTGTGAGAGGCTTTAAGTTAGAATGCAAATTTCTATGAACACTGTACACATTTAACGAAACTAAATACATTTTAAAATTGATTTTATATATCCATTTTACGTTGAAAATAATATTGGGATGTTATTGAAACAGTAAATAAATCGGCCGGCAGAGATGGTCGTGTGTCCTATCTCGTTAGGCAGCGTCCCTAAAGTTCTCGTCAGGGATTCTGCCAGATCCCTCTGATGTGGGGGTGTCCCACTCCAAATTTTCGACCCCACCCAACTCTTTAAAATGCTTACAGTTAAAAATCAATAGAAACTCAGTGTTACTCCTCCTACACCCTTCCAATTTTGGCTTTACATCCCCAAACTATAAATCCTGGCAGAATCCCTGGTTCTGAGCTGGTGCATGGAAAAAACGCTTACAGATTGGGATAAGCCAAAGTAGACACTAATTACTTTTTAAAAACTACCCCAAAATGCAGCGTACCCAGCAAGCCAGGCGACGTCGGCATTTGGTCGGTGAAAGCGGGTGACTTCGGGACTTGAAAAAAAAACCGACAAGGAGCCGACGTCGATCCTGACGGCAGCCTGAAAAATGGCCCAACTACCAAACGCCACTTATGTGTCGCGCCGACCTTCCCCCGACTACTAAGTAGTCGGGGTCGGCATTTGTCTCGCTGGGTAATTTGACAAACAGCGTGACCACAACAATAAAATATGTTTGCTGCGGATTGAAGCATTGTGCAAGACATATACTATATATATAATGCGCTATTCTGTGGACAACGATCCTACTAGGGATAAAGAACGTAACAATACCAAAACAAATTCGGGAAGGGCGTAAGCCATAATGCTGTTACCGCCCATACAATTCATTTTATCTTACCAAAACAAATTTTATTTAAAAATTAAGTTCGTTTCTAAAATTACTGATTCATGTAAAACTTCCACTTTTACATTTACCTTCTTCTAACGTTAGTTAATGAAAATTTATTTTCAAAAGTCACTTTAATGAAACATCTTGTTAATTTCTGTCTTTAATTTTTCCAGTGAAAATAATAGATATATTTCTAAAGAGCATCAGATCAAGCAAAATAACGATCCAAGCTCATCAGGTACACAGCACTCGAGTAAGAAACCCATTGCTGACATGTTTTATGGACATACTGGAGATGGACTTCACTTTGATAATAGATATGGAGTAATGATGTACGATGGTGGAAGAGGGTACCGTTCATATATGGGTGATGGTCTCGAAAAATTGGTCCTCAAAGAACATGACAAAGCCCACGAAAACTACGTACCTGGACCCTGGTTTAGCAGTCAATTTCTAAAATGGCAGACA
>JAGDQP010055177.1:0-13192 GCA_022664845.1 Lepisma saccharinum
TTAAGCTTCATGAGGAACGAAAACAAGAAAGGCAACGTTGGATAAGTAATAACAGCGAAACAAATACCAACCGTTACAGAAACGCGAAACGAAACTTCACACGCGGGTTTAGAAAGAAAAAGCGAAAATATCTGACGCAGGAGATTCTGGAGATAGAGAAAAGGGCAAGACAAATAAGATACGAGATCTATATAAAGGAGTAAATTCGTTAAGAAAAGGCTACCATCCGAGGTTATGAATTGATTAGAAAGAAACGTGGAGTTCTTCAGACGGATCCGACAGAAATTAACTATGTGTGAAAAAGTTATTTTGATAAACTTCTTTATGTACACAACGGGCAAAAGCAGAAAACTGTGAAAGTTAAACCGGGGATACACGAACCAAGTGAGATCGAGGTCGAAATCTCGATAACGAAACTGAAAAATTTCAAATTACCTGATTAAAGCAGGAGGAGCGGCACTAATCAAAGTACTAAATAAATTGATAAGTGTTATATGGAGAAAGGAGGAGCTTCCAAAGGAATGGAAAACATCAATAATAGTTTCGGTTTATATACAGTATATATATACAAAAGATAAATCGGACTTTAATAATTACCGCGAAATCTGTTTATTCCTAACGTGCTAAAAAATATTGAGATTTCTTCTAAACCGCCTAAGCGTATAGGTAGATTAAATAATTGGACATCAACAATGTGAGTTTAGAAGATATAGATCCACTTTAGAAGAAATATATAAGAATTTCGCCTTGAGACAAATCTTAGAGAATACAAATGAATTGTTCACCAGCTATTCACTGATTTCAAGAAAGCTTATGATTCTATCAAAAGGGAGAAGTTATACAGTATCTTGGTACGGTTTGGAATCCCTAAAAAAACTGGTTCAAGTAAGAAGAATGTGTTGCGACTCCATAAGCAGAGTACGGATAGGTAATAATATCTATATGTCGGATTATTTCGAGATTAACAGTGTATTGAAGCAGTTTGATTTCTTGTCACCACTACAGTTTAACTTTGTATTATAATATGTGATTCTAACTATGAAAAAAAGACAAAAAGTGACTAACATTGAATGGCTTCAATCAACTGTTCGTGTACGCGGATGATATATATTTAATAGGGGACGATATGCATGCACTACAAGGTAACACCGATGTCTTAGTAGAAGCGTTCGATAAGTTGGATCTACATGTAAACACACGTAGGGAAAATAAAATATATGGATAACAAGTCGAAACACTGGGAATGAAGGAAATACATTTCAATTAATAACGATAAAAGAGAAAGTAAACAAATTTAAATATTTAGAAGCATATGCAACAAGCAAAAGCGAAGTCAAGGAAAAAATAAAAAGTCGCTTACCAACTGACAATGTATATTTCTGATCAGTCAAGAAACTCATACCTCTCGATTAAAATCAAGAAAGTTGAAATTGAAAATATACAGGCAATTGTTTACAGATTTGAAAGTTGGAGTACGACTCTACCAGATGAACATAAATTACATGCGTTTCAAACTAAGGTCTTGAGAAAGATATACAGACCTAAGTGGGGCGAGATGACTGGAGAATTGAGGAGACTGCACAATGAAGATCTCCATGCACTGTACGACTCATCCGATGTTGTAAGAATAATGAAATCACGACGACTAAGGTGACCATTGGTGGGAATATCGGATGGAAAGAGGCCGTTGAGAAGACATCAAAGTCGTTGGGAGGATAATATTAGAACTGATATTCGTGAAGTAAGTGTTTGTGATAAAAACTGGCTACTTCTTGTCGTGGATAGAATCCTACGACAAACGTTTGTTGCTGCGGTGATGAACTAGCGAGTACCGTAAACCATGTAAGTAAGAAAGAGGTAGATCGACATGGGCACGAATTAAACGACTTCCTGTGTGCTAAAATGACATATGTCATCACAACCACCGTCAGGCAATGATATTCAATCTCTTTGAAAACTAATAAAAAATAATAAAAAAACTTTTTAGATATACTTTTCTTAAATAATTCGTACTAAAAAGTAAAACATAATGTTTTTAAGCATGACTAAAAAGAAAAACATGAGGGGTGCTAATTGAATAATTTATAAAGTGGGTGTATAAGAGAGCGCCCTCATACTTTTCTTTTTAGTCATGAATAAACAAAATTATTTTTTCACTTTTTAGTGCGATTTTTTTAAGAAAAGTATAGCTTTAAAAAGTATTTTATTATTTTTTAAACCCAAATCCTAAAATGTTCTTCAACCAGTCAAACGCCACAGCGTGTCAGGCTAGTATTTAATTGTAATATTAAAAATATATATATATATATATGTTTTTAAAATGCATAAATATATAGAAATACATGAAAGTAACACTTGAATACTGTATTGTCACCTGGCTTACATCACTGTGCAAATTTTCATCATTGTATGACATAGGGAAATGAGCTAAACTAACTTTGCAAGATTTGAAGACGACACGAACCCTTGTGAACTAAGGAAAAGAATGTACAAATATTTTATGAACGCATGCAGTGCTTACTCCTACTTGTTATAGAACCACGTATATTTTTAGAACATCGTTCGGCATATGGAATCTGCTTTAGGTATGGACTTGGTACAAATGAATTAATGTTTCCTGGTGGAAAACTGTCCAATTCATGCTCATTTCTACCCATTTTTACTTCAAGAAATTTCTGAGAATCCCTGGCGCGCCCATTGCGAAATTTTGAAATATGCATTTTTGGATATTGCAGGTTTAACTTTGACGGTACCATGCCTAATTAGCTCTACTGTTTGTGGTGTTAGAAATATAGAGCTCTCAAATTTATTCTTCCACGTTTTCGGCAAACTCTAGCTCCGAAAGTATACATATTTCGAAAATTTGTCAGAAGAACTGTTGTCTTGTTTTGACGTGAGAAATCACCTCGAGAAGTTTGTCGATGTAGTTCATAAACACGCTGTGTATTAATTATCTAAATATTATCAAAACTTGGATGGAAATGTTTGTTAAAAGGGTGGAATTAGCTATTAGTTTGTGTAAAGTGTGTACCAACCAGCTATTGTACTTAAATTTGTCTACGTAATGATATTGCTTTTCTGTAGAAGTTTCACATCAATGCAGTTACACTTAAGTTCATCGATTGGTATACTTTCCAAATCTGGTAAAAAGCTTAATAAGGCAATACCGAACTAGTATTCGATATCCTGGGTATCCATAAATTCTCGAAACGTATCAAAATTTCTTTACTGCAAAAAGTGTGTTTTCGAAATAAAAGCAATGTCATTACAACCATTGACTCAAATTGCTTCCAGTGTACATTGTTCGTCATACAAGTAAGTCCATACGTGGACCCCTGGGTAGCTTTCGCAATTTTAAAACTATTAACAAATTCATTCCCCGTGTTGCGAATCATATCCACTGTGACTCTGCTGCATGTTCCTTGGTCTTGCAAAATTGCACCCAACTTGAAGAAGTCGTGGATCCATATCGCTAGGTAGACATGTTATGGGATCATCAGAGCCATTCCACGTACCTGTAAATTTAGCATTAAAACACTTTCTCACTGTAATCCCTCCAGTGAGGCAGCGATGCTCCATTTAACTGGAAAATAACATTTTGCTTCGTTGGTTCTTACTGGGTGAAAGTCTACAGTTCAATTACCGTAACAGCTTAATTGTGTTTACCACGTCTTACCGGATAATGTTTGAGGGATTACGGACAAAAATCAGGCACCATTTCCACTGTTGGAGCTGAAACATTTGGCCAACCTCCTCCCGTTGATGTAACATACTGTTAGTTTCTTGAAATTGTTTTACTAGCGCTTCAGTGCTGGTTAAACCTAGTGATTGTTCAGTAGACAAATTCTTGTCGAATTATTTCCAATATCGAAGCTGAAGAAATACAGCAGATTTTGTTTCCCACGTCCACATACATATTGTCTTGCTTGCAGAATCACCATTTTTACTGTGTCACCGCAATGCGTGATGGTATTGAGCGTTATCTGCACTGGAAACATATTTTCGGATGTTATGTTGCCTCTGGTGAACTCTACTACCCTTCAATGGGTTTTTCTGTTTATATGGACAATAGTTTCCGTTAGATAATTTATTAACATTTTGTACATGCAATATGTGGACTTACAAGGAACATTCGCGAAGAGCCTGCGAGATATTTAATATTGAACAAAATGCAAAGTTCGGTTGTTACAATTTGTATTGTACTAATTTTAGCTGCCCATAGCGGTAATTAGCTTATTTATGAATCTTCATAAATCCGGTATTTCAGGATAACGGTTGTTATGTTCGGACACGTTCAAACATAAATAAACATGACTGATGAAGGAATACTTTGAATTATGCTACCAATGTTATTAAGAACTTATCCAGATTTAATTTTTATCCCAACTAGAAATTGTTTTCACATTTCATTTTCCTTGCAATATAAAAATGGGGGACGTAAAGGGTAATACTCGGTTAAGGTCCATTCGCGAAATGCCTGAAGGGTATTGGCTAAATATTGAGTGAAAGGTACTGTCCTGCTGCACACAGTGATTATGCTATTACTTTAAGCTGCCCATAGCGGTACTTACACATATTTATGAGCCTGCCCATAGCGGTACTTACACGTGTTTATGAGTCTTGATGAACAAAACTTTTAAGCATAAATGTGGAGTCCAGAAGCCAAGGGATACAAGTGACATTGACGAATAAAAGTATTCTGTGTAATAGTTTATTATTTAGCTCGAGATATGTGACACAAATCTGTCGTATTTTGTACAACGAAACCTTGGACGCAAGTGTATCCATGTACAAAACATGGCGATTATGTGTAACATATATTTTTGGGTAAATATATAAGATTACCTTGAGCTCTTTCAGTGTCATTTGTATCCCCTACCTTCTAGAGATGACAAATATATACGACAATAAGAATACTGGATGAATGATCAATTTGTGCCGTTGACATTAAAGAACTCGAATCTTCAGATTTCCAGAGAACATTATAAGCTGCCTCAAATAAATCAATGTTAACGGGAAATGCAGCTTTCCAGGCGTGTTTAATCATGTTGTTGAATATTGGAGCACTGAACTGATCACGGATAAATACACAAAGATTGTTGAAACATTACGGCTCTGAAGATTTAATTGGAAGAAAAAAAAATATGGATCCGCTCTTTGTAACATTGGTATCATATTCAAAGTATTTCTTCATTAGTTATGTTTATTTATATTTGAATGTGTCCGAGAGTAACAACCATTATCCTGGAATTCTTGATTTATGATAACTCATAAATAGGCAAATTACCGCTATGAACCGCTAAAATTAGTAGCATTCACACTGGGCTCAGAAGAACTTTGCATTTTGTTAAATCCTAAACACATTTTTGTAACGCACTTCGCGAATTTACCTTGCTATTAAAATTTTCAATTGGCGATTTTCAATGACTCTGAGTACATTGTGAATCAATATTGTACCGTACTTCTAAATATACTTCGAAAAACAGATAGATTTACTGTGGTTATCTTAGCTTGTTCGATTAAGGCAAAAAGCAATCAAGGAAAAATAAACATGTAGCAGAAAATTTGTCTTGTTCCCTAAGTTACCAAAACAGGTGAAAAAGTAGGATAGTGTTGAAAAGGTAACTCACTTAAAGCATAGCAGAAGTGCCGTTTTTACTTCTGCGAAAACAGCAGAAGTATAGGAACATTTAATAATATTTCTGTTTGTTTCTAATGTTTACCACATTTGCATGCAGATTATTTGTCTCGTTATATCTTTTGTGTAGGCCTTTCTAGTAGTAACCAAAATGATTGCCCATTCCGTTTGTGCTGGCAGTCCTGTGGTTTTTCCCCATTATCCAAAATGCTGTGTCTCAAACGAACCCGCAGTTACCGCTTATTTGCTAGCTTCTGTCAGTGCAGGGCGTTTGATAGATGGACATTCCCACATACTTTTCCGTCTCTGAGTTCACAACCACTAAGCTTATTCTACTTGTAATTTTCTCCTCTTCGTTTTACTATTTTCAGCTTTTTTCATTTTTTTTTTACATTGGGCTAAAAATTCTGTGTTTTTATGCTCTCCTTTGTAGCGCTTAACTCTTTTTTCATTCCGTCCATGCCTCTGTATCTCATGTGGGACTGAAGAAGTTTTGTATGGTAATATCCCTTGAGATTATCCATCTGTAGCCTGTTAACTGTTTTGCTGTTTTTATAATGTTAATTGCTGTATTCTAAAGGATATAAGAGGTAGTTCTATTTTTTTCTTTGTTCAGAAGAACAAAACATGCATGCAAAACTAAAGAGTTTAAGTACAAGCGAGTTCTTCGGTCTTTCATTAAATTCTTCGCGAGTATATGTGACGTAATATGTTCGTTAGCATTGCACCCCTTTTGCGGTTCAAAAAGAATTGTCGTTTCATTTTTTCTACAACCGAAACTATTGTAATAGGGGGAAAGTGACAGAGACAAAGAACTATATGTTTGAATACCTTTACAAGGCTTCAACCGCAAAAAGGTGCAGGTATTTTAGATATGAATACTAATGACAACACCTGTGCAATATCAATGCTTCTCTTTCTTGGAGAATGTAGTTAAGTAAATATTTGCAAGCTATTTTAGAGAGACATGCGGAAGTTTGAGAGAGTCGAGAAACTGATATGCGAGTAGTACAAAGTGATTAATTCAAACAAAATCTTCTACTTGTTGATTTGAATGCCAGTTTACAATGTGATTAACACTTATGGACAACTAATATTGATAGTACTTCATAAGAATTAAAAACAAACGTAATAATTATTTAGGCAAAAAAATGTCTATATAGAAATACCGTGTTGTGTCTATTGTTATTAAAATTGTCGACTAATACTCTTGCTAAAATTTGTTATACACAGTTTACCCTAAAATAAGATAGATCCTACTAATTTTAAGCAATTTTCTTTGCTTCTAGTTATTGCTTGCCGGTAGTTGTTATTTACTTTACTACCTAAACTCTGGGATTTATGGTTACTCTGCCTAACTCAGGCGTGTATTATTGTATAGAGTTTTATCCCCCAGAGCTTCTAATTTCTTATATACCGTATGACAGTTATTTTGGATAATATATCTCCAATAACATCTACATAAGATTTTGAAAATTCTTACTATACAGTGCAATCCCAGAGTTATTAAAGTACTGAGACAATATCATCTACCGGGATGGTAGGTTCAAATTAGGACCTAGCTAACTCCTTTCCATATCCTTTCTCCTTTTCTATCCGGGCTTCAGCCTTAGATGCCAAAAGACCATAAGTTAATTAAATTAAAAAAAAAACACACGAAGTAGAAAACTAGGGAGATATAACGTAATAGAAATTACCTAACTTCTTCATTGTTCATACAAGTAAATCGTTGAGTGCAGAAACCATTTGTACGAGAGCAAAAAAATAGTCTTGTCATTTTTCGACTAAGGCCCATATTTGAACCCCCGTAGAAAAAAAGGATGTAATTCAAGGCAACGATGTTCTTTGTATACAGACACCTGTTGGTAGTTCCCTGTTAGAACCCTGTTGGTAGTTCTAAATATTGCAGCTGATTGTAGACTCATTTTCAACTGCTTCACAGAAAAAAATGGTGGTCCTTGTGAACATATTATATTTGTATTTGCAAAGTAGGACGGAAAGAATCCATTCGCGCCGACTAAACCATTTCGGAATAATAAAAGATGCAAATTTTGCTCTGAGTTAGGCACATACAAAGCTTCCTTCACGCCAAATTTAAGTTCTTTTCATGACGAGCCAAGTGGGTCATGTGACATATCAAGCAACACTAGAATGTTACCAAAAAGTCATTTCAGGTGTCTGATTTGACCTACTTGCTACGGTGTCGGAGTTATCTTCACTTAGCCATGCATATTATGTTCATTTATCCAGCAGCGCTGTTTCGGTACCGTTAACTCCGACACTGTAACAGGTAGGGAAATCTGATACCTGGAATTGTTTCCTGGAAACATTTTCGTGTTGTTTGTTAAGTCACACGATCCACTTGCCACTTGAAAAAAACATCTTCCTCCAAATATGGCGGATTTCAAGATGGCGGCGACGTTGATCGTGTACTCCAAAATGTAGCTACCATTCCTCATTGATTTTCTAGTCGGTTTGTGAGCTACCAGGCTGTATTGGGACTTTTGAATTACCCTGTGTCATTGAACTTTATGGTTAGCATGTAGACTTTATACACTTCTTGAGAACAAATACAACATGCTCTTTATTTTTAAAGGAGGCAAAACACATCTTCATTTTTCTGTCCTTGTAGTAATTTTCATCCTCTTTCCAAAACATATACGCGTCACGTTAGTGATATATTTTGTTCTTTCATTTTGTGTTTTTGAAGTTATCTATATACGGATAAAGTGTGAAACAAAGAACCTAACATCAACCATTTTTACTGCAGGTTATACAAGAGATACCCTTTCAAGAAAGTATACATGAATGACAAATGTTAAGCCATAACACTGTAGAAAGTTTGGATGTTTTTCCTTTTTTTCGTTCTAGTGCTGTGCAGAGGTTTCTGTAGCATAGTAGTACATCCAGGTGCATCGAGCAAACATTATACATTTTTCATGCATTATTTTTAAAAAAAACTGTCATTTCTGAACTACTTAACATATTGCAATAATAATTTGGACTTTTTCGTTATACGTTATGTTAGATGCCTGCCACCAATTTCAGTTGAATCTGAGACTGTGGGTTACATACCCTGGATGAATTCACCCATGTTCCATATGCTCTTGCATGCTCTCAGTAGCCATCAGGTCAGGTCTATAAAAACATCGATTATATGTGAGGAAAGGGATGGAGTAATATTAACGAAAATGGCAGGTTCATAGATCTACGTGGTGTGATTATTTTTATATACAGCAGCCGTCTTTGACATATGTAAAATAGTTTCTAAACATGTCTGTAGAAACCGCTGTTGGGATATATTTGACTAGATATCAAGTGCAGTTTTGTTTTCATTTGAAACTTTCGTTCAAAAGCCTATGGAGTTTATCTACTAACATGGAGAAAAGAATAACAGCATGGCGTACATTGTTCATTCATCTGTTTCATTTGATTGAGGTTTTGTCATCTGCTCCACACTGCGTTTACATTCTTAGTAACCTACATTCATGTTTTGCTATTTTCGTCCATTGGCATCTGGGCTGACATGACCATTGAAAAACTTTGGTGAAATTTGTGGAAGGCGTTGTAGGTTTGACATGCGGAAGAGGGATTACTACAAGTGTAGCGTCTAAATGTATCCTTGCCATGCCAGCTGCGAGTTTTGTTTCCGAGTGTATGGAAGTATTTTTTGGAGTCGCTTATATTTCTTCTGAGCAAAATAATGATATGAAAATGTCTCGCACAAAAAGAGACGGAGGTGATGAAAACGTTAATTGTCCCCATACATACGCAATGAGGAAAAGCTATGGAAAGAAGCTGAAAGACAAAATTAAAACGTTCCTATAGAGTTCTGTCTTTAGCTACGGTGATGCCAGAGTCACAGTTTGAGAGAAATTTATTTCAGTGCATACTTCATTATTTCAGAGGATTTGCAATATGAAAACAAGTGATGATTAGTTAAAGCGCGATTTCCAATTTAAACGTGCACTTTACTCTCTTGCTGAATCAGGAAAGAGAAAGGTCCCGGACAGCATTACTCTATAAGATGTTGGAAGTTATTTATATTATTGGTTGTAGCTGTTTAGTGTAATGTGCAACCATCTGCAGAAGCCGTTTCATTTCATTTGTGAAAATTACGTAACATTGTTAAACATCATTGTCGTGGGTTTCATGGTTACGGTAGATGTAGCAGAAGCGCAGAGTGCTGAACGTGTTCGCGTCGAGTAGCAAGCAAAACATCCGCTGAGGTTATTTTTAATGAAATTGGCCAAAAATATTTTCTCGGAAGTGAAGGAAATAAAGAACTACTAATTTGCATACGTACAACTAAATTTCAAGACAAGTGTATTCATGTAGCGAAAGATGACCATGACACTGATATAGTGTAAATGACCATTAATGTGACGTACTCGTTCAATTTATCAAACTAGATATGCATTTGTGAGAGGAAATGTCGATCTGTTGATGCTGATGATTGCCTTCGAGTAGAAGAGAGCATATTTTTTCTTCAAGTCCGGAAAACTGAGCTTAGAAGAAAAATGTTATTCTTCAAAACAGTTACAACTGTAATGTGATATTAAAGATTTCATTTTATTCGTCGACTCATTCAGTGCCCAAGAATCTATATCTACTACCTTCAAAAAGGATAAAAACAGACTTTTCTTAATGTTTCAAAGACGTGAAGACTTGAAATAAGTTGTTGCTGTTTTCACCAACTCCAAAGCTGGCTGCATGTTTTGTTTAGCTTTGTAAGGTGCTCGAGCCACAGGAACATATCTGAATGAGTACAGATACGAAAAGTCAGCAACTAGTACAGACCTCTTATATCTACCACCAACTGAAGCAGCAGTTGTATATCATGTATCTCAAAAAATGCGATTGTCGCGTGGATGTGTAAAGCTATCATGAAGCATGGAGATGTTTGCAGACCCTCAAATTCCATATAGGACTTATTTACCTACATTACGTGAGGTTTTATTACTCTTAATGATTTGTAAAAGTCAAAACTCAATACCTGACTGTAGAAATGCTAAAAAATGTGAGGTTTTCTCATGTGATAATACTGTATACTATTCTTGTAGACATTATCTTTGGTGATAGAAATGACGATCAGGATTTAGGAAGAAGAAATTATGTACCAGTGCACGAGAAAATAGATATCAAATTATACCCAAATGATGACTGTATTTTCTATATTTAATGAATTTAATTTAAGGCCTATAAGCAATTGTGGATCAGTCCGTTCCGATATTATTAATGTATGTTGTTTATGATAACTTTTCTTGTGAATCAGAGATTAAAGAAAGTTGGCATAAAAGACAAATGGAAGTCATAAGAAATCATTAAGTATTTTACCATTAAGTTAGCCGAATGATGTATATAGAAAAGGTCTTCAGACGGCTTTTTCTCAGTGGCCGCCTTGGGTCAGTGGTAGAGTGTTGGCGTAACATTCAGGAGTTCGTGGGTTCGATCTCAGCGGCTGACCATCCTGACAGGTTTTTCCAGGATTTTTCCTGTCACACCAGGAAAATGCCGGTATGGCACCTTCAACATAGGCCCTGGCCAATACCTTCCCGAATCCTTCCCCTCCCCTATCCCGGTCTGAGCCTTAGATGCCTAAAGGCTATAAATAAAATTAAAATTCAAAAGTAGGCCTACCGAGAAAACACATTAAAAGAACACTTCAAGAACTCTAACCAGTGATTCAGTCAGTTGGGGGATGCCACCCTAAATTCTCAAGGACTCCCCAACTTTAAATTTTTACGCTCAAAAATCGATATAAACCGTGCAAAACTCCACTTACACCCTCCCAATTTTGACTTTACACTCCCCCTCCCCCAAACTGAAAATCCTGGTGGCGGAATTCCTTACTCTATCCCTTGGGTTGTGTTGAAATGAATCTTGCCATTGAATAGCGTAGATTATTTAAGATAAAGAATTTTTAAAACTCAATAAAACAGTCAAATAGGTACAACCAGTATATGAATTTCTAACATTGTAACTAATGCTCCAGTTGGATCGGTCGCGACATTTATTATTTTCATTATTAAGGTCTGAAGAAGATTTGTACCAAAATACAGCTTCTTAATTAATTTTTGTTCTTAAAAATTCTAGTTTGACCGAACTAGTATAATTATGTGAAAACTTTGTAAACTTCGTTTATTTGGATCGTTTTAGTAACTAATGACTTTGCTCCGTCACGATTCCACTAGCTGCTAAGTTTAAAAAATCCACAAATATTCATAAACAATTCTGGATTCGAACCCAGAATCTTGGAGACGCTAGCCTAACACCACAGACCACACAGTTACTTTGTTCGGTCAGAACTAGTATATTATGAAACTATGTTTTTCACAGCCATGTGAATAAACAACGTGGCTATTAGAATCTGTAGTATAGTAACACCATGTAATGCAGAAAACAGTTGAAGTTTAAAGCGGACAAAGTTACAAAATAATGTGTTACACACACACATGAAATAATAGCAAACCATAAAAAATAATATAAAATTTTAAAACTATTCACTGTAATGAATTGCATTTTGAATTAATTTTAAGGTCTTTAAGTGTTTGAGGCTAAGACCGGAACAGGATGAGGGAGAGGATTATGGAAACTACACGGTCAGGACCTATTTTGTAGATACCTTTCGGGTAATTACCTGGTGTGACTGAGGAAAATCTCTGGATATACATATATTCATTGTGATGTTGACTGATACATAGCTATTGAACTAAGAAAGCGATTTTTGTATAGTATCCACTGTAGTTTGCTCTGCGTATTGCTGTCATATGTTAGTCCCAAATTTCCGGGTAATAAGCTTGTAAGTGATCCTTTACTCAGTCAGTAATGTACCTGTAGTATTCAATAAACTTAATTAAATGTAAATACGTATACATATGCCTTTAGACACATACAACTCACAAGGGCGCCGATTTCTGTGTAATTTTGGGGGGGGGGGGGGGCATTCAGATATTTTTGTTACCAGGTAAGAGTCTAAGGAGGAACATATGATACAAATGCAATTCAAATTTTGCCAAATATTGTATATTCATAAATAAAACACATGTAATAATACACATATAGTCATTATGAAGGCTTTCCCAGGCCCAGGCTATTACAAAATTTAACTATGTTTATATAACGTTAAAAAAATCGCTAAAGCATATTATGTTCTAACTAATAAGAACAAAGTTTATGCTGTTACTAGAAACTAAACTTAGGAAATAACAGAAACTGAAGTTAGTCTATGCAGTGGTGTTATTGGTTCCAAATTTGGTTCCCTTTCTGTCCGGCTTACCCTTCCGCCGCGCTACTGCTTTATTGGGAAAATGTTTTTCTTCTTTTAATTTTTGGTTCTCGATCTCGACAGGCATGGTTCAAGAAGCTTTTGTCTCACCTACAGTGAGAAAAAAATATTTGGACAAGTTGAACAAAGAGGAAAAACAGACTTATCACACGCAAAACGTGGCGCATTTCGAAATCTCTTGCCTGTGTATGATAATTTGGTTACGTTAGATAGAATAGTATAGAAATAACTACTACTCGATACACCTGTAAGGTAACAGACAACAA
>JAGDQP010055179.1:0-13192 GCA_022664845.1 Lepisma saccharinum
TAGATTTGGTTAAAGCAATTTGATACTATACCCCATAAAATTCTATACCAGAAACTTGAAAATTGTGGAGTACAGGGTGTACCACTGAACTGGTTTCAGAGTTACTTACAAGACAGAAAACAAACTGTTAAAATTGGTGAAACCATGAATAACTTCCCACATAGCAGAGTACGTCCCTGGGACGTCACATTTAGATCCCATTACCGTCAGAATGGTCCTGCTCCCATAGCGATGTCCTAAGGACGTCCGTGGGATAACTCTTTGGGCAATGCAAACAGTTCATCCGGTATGGAGGTCCCCTGGATGTCCCCCGGAAAGCCGTGCGGGATTACCTACCTGGAATTTCTATAAATTAAATCGAGCGTTCTATTATTATTATTTAATTAATTATAACTATACGAAGGATATGCCTTCGTATAGTTATACGAATGATTAATTATAACTATACGTCCCATGGATGTAAACGGGACTTAAACAGGACGTCCTACGGACGTCCCGATTTCCTGCCAGGAGATCCTTCAGATGTCCCTGGGACGTCATTTTGCTATGTGGGTTTATGCATGTTAAATTAGGTGTACCTCAGAGAACAGTATTAGGCCCTGTTTTATTTCTTATATACATAAATGATTTATGTAATTTGCAAGTAAGACGGCACATACAATCGTTTGCTGATGATACTACCTTAACTATTACAGAAAAAAACATGGCTAGAAACATTTGAAACTGCAGAAACTGAACTAAAAGAAATAACTTCTTGGTTAAATGCTCACTTACTTATTTTGAATACTCGTAAAACCAAATATATAACTTTCTAGCATACACTTGCTTGACAACCTATGAATAAAGAACTAATACTTTATAATTGTGATGTAAAAGCAAACTGTCTTTGTATACCTCTCATTAGAGATGAAAGTGATAATTATTTAGGAATTTTAATTGACAATCATCTAACATGGAATTTGCATATATTGCGCATGAGGAATACATCAAGAAAAACATCTTATAGATTTGTTCTTAGAGAAATTCTTGATAACAAATCATTACGTATGGTGTATTTTGCTTTTATTACAATATAAACAGCTTATTACAATACTGTATACTAAGTTGGGGTGCAACATACATCTCTCACATAAAACCTCTTGTAACCCAACAGAACGATATTTTGAGACTATGTTTGAATAGTAAATTTGATTCTAATGTTAAAAACTTGTATAACAATTTTGATGTATTACCAATCCGTAGATTATATTTAAAAATGTATTGATGTATATTAGAACAAAAGAAACAAAACTGAACACATTATGTCATGAGTATGAAACAAGAAGTGACACAAATGAGAATATAGAAACAATCAGAACTAACAAAACATCAACACACCACCAAACTTACTATCTAGTACAAAACATTTACTATAAAGCACCTATATATATTAGAAAAGAGAAACGAACAAGCCGATTCAAAAGAACTTGTTTTGAGTTGGTTAGAAAGCCTAAATGACAATGATGTAGAAGTAATATTGTGTAAATAATTTGTTATGTGGGTAACCAGACAACAACAAACTAATGATAATTGGAGAATAAGACTCACACACAAGCTGAGGTTTCTGTTAGTCGAAATATTATGTAATGTACCTGAAAATAGTAACAAAAATGTCCAACAAAAATGAAAAACAAAACGGCATTTGTTTTTGAAAAGTATCATAAATGACATATTAAAAGTATACCAACATATGGTTGGTCAAAAAGCGCTATTATTTTAAATGGCGTCCGATAATGACACTTTCAATGTTAATTATTGAAATTATTTCCTTTTAAAGTTGCGAAATTGTACCCTTTACCATTATTGTTCCTGTTTAAATTACGTTTCCGATGATGCCAAATATAGCCAGAAGGAATTAATGAAAGGGGTACTAAGGAACAGTAATGGAAATATTAAGGATATGTTTAAAGATTCAATCAAATTTATTTTGAAATACAATATTATGTTACAATAAAACAATATGTTTAATTGATACTTATTTTGAAATGTTAATTGTTAATGTACTTGCAGTGAAGTAATTCATATATACTGAACTTCAAAATCCATTGAGTTATCAATTGCATTGTCAATAGGTTCACTGTTGAGGCAGGGACCACGACATTCTCAACATGCTTCCGAACACTTCAATCCCCTTTTTCGACATTTACATTTGAGACGTTCAGTTGCATAACGGGCCAAGTCCATTTCAAATTTTTTTGCAGAAACGAACTTTCTGAGCTCATATATGAGGTTTAATCCATCACATTCATGATTCACCAAGGCATGATGAGATCTTCAGTAGGTTGAACGAGGTCTAAATCCGTTTGTCAGCTGAAAGAATATCACTTTCAGATTCACTTAAATCGATAAACACTCTTTCCATCAAGAATGGACATGACCCGATAGACAACTGAAGGGCTCATTTATTTCCACAACTAGTTTTACGTATGCACCGTATAAGCTTCATGAGATAAGTTCGTGTTGGACACATGTCTGTTCGTTGAGGAACAAAGGCACTGACATTAGTCAAGCGCCAACCTCAATATGTGGGATTGAGTTTGTTCGTTCCAATCCATACTTGCACTTGAAACTATACTCAAAAGCTGTCCTGGCGCTGACATCGGTGGAAATTTTCTCACTTGAACAAGTGTTATGAACTCTGCATTCTTCTGACAAAATATTTTCTTACGTAGGTTATCTAATGTTTCGACTTCCGTGCCACAATAGATATCCACAAGTGCCCTTTCACCCGCAGCTATTACGTGTTTCTTTTCACTGTCAGATTTCGTGAAAACCTCAGCACAACTTCTGACACTTGCACTATTTGAAAGTTTCTTTATAGTAATTCCTTTACCGATTCCAAATAAGTGAGAGTTTGTTAAAGATAAAATTAATTTTATGAGCGGTAACAGCATAATGGCTTACGTCCCTCCCGATTGTGAGAGGTAGTGTCACATCCTAGAATGGCATGCGAAAAAAGAATATACTTACAATGTTCGACACCGAGCTTAATTTTTAGAGCTTTGACATTCCATATTTTTGTTTCCTTAAGTGAGGTACTTTTTGTTTTTGATTTGAATATAATATAAAAATCGTTCATCTTTGCGTGGAAGCATAGCAACCCTAACAAATCTGTGTCATCACCAATAATAACTGTTTTCATTGTGCTAGATATCTCAACAGCTTTTTACTATCAACATATCTGCGTCCTCTTCAGCATGAACAGTCAAATACCTGTTTAAACGGAATTCATCAGAAAGGTAATTAATAAAACGCTGCTTATTCCCAACCTTAATCAGAAACTTCCCCCGTATCATTATATTGATCATATTTCCCTCAAATAAAACAATTTGTGAAGTCATTCCCCTTGATCGTCTAGAATGTGCACTATCTTTGATTGACGGACCAGTGAGTTAACCATCGAATACTATTGTAGCTTTCATATATCTTTTGGATACGTAATTTATGTAACTGTCACATATGTCATCAGAAGTAGAATTGTGCCCCCATGGTATACTTTGTAATAATGCACCATCGCCAATCACATAGTGAACCTCCGCAATGGGTTCAATTTCCTCAAAAGATCCAAGTTTCCACAATTCATCTGTTAATACTGGTTTATTCGCTTGTAACATAAATCTTTGCATGTTAAAGAGTGCTGAAAGATAACTACATAGTTCATACTCGAGCATCGTCGTCTCTCTACGACACATAACCAAGCCTTTGGAAAATAAGTTCTGGATCAGTATGATGTCTCCATCAATGATCACCACCTATTTATGAGCAAGAGTAACAACTTGATCTTTCTGTGTGAAAGTATAGTCTTTGACTTTGAGGCCAGGCATTGACTGAATAATATTCAAGCCAACATTTTAGGCAAGGTAAACATTGACATTTGCCGATGCGACCGTTCCTTGCAATATTTCTCAATTTTTTGTCATCGGAAAAATGGTTCTTATTTTTGAAAAATAGAATTGTTCTCTGGTCTTATGATTGTCTCTTTAAAATCTGAGCATTGTGTTGTCTTTATGTTGCTAACTTGTCACATACGACAAAGGTGACAATTCTTGCATTACACTGTTAACAACTGCACATTTCTGCATCGATAACAACCACAGTGTTTACTGATACTCTTGCAGAGATCAGAATCTACTGCTTCTTCTTACAATATGTAGTCCATTGAGAAATGAATTGTAAACTTCAGAGTGATCGGTGGGTAACTTCTGCATTTTCTGAAGAAACTGGTATCCAGACTTAGCATGCATGTTATGTCCAGCTACAGCAAAATCTGGGAGCATATTTTGGACCAATGTAGATGAAGTTTCCAATTTCCTGTACGTTCTACTTCAAAGAAATGTAGAACAAGTCTACCATATCGATATACTGCAGCTATAATTTGCCAGCTTTTTAAACCTTCTTCTGATTCCAATAATTTTTATTAGTACATATTTCATCTTCAGTAACCTTCCCCGATTACAAGATCATCATAGAGGTTTACAACGTTCATTAGAAGTTAGTCTGACATATTTATGTCTTGAACTTCATGGGCGCCGGCGATTGCATTCGCGGTGTCCCTGACAGAGAGATACAAATAGCTTTAATCGTTTAAACAAATCCTTAATATTTCCATTACTGTTCCTTAGTACCCCTTCCATTAATTACTTCTGGCTATGTTTGGTATCATTGGAGACGTAATTTCAAGAGAAACAATAACGATAAAGCGTAGAATTTTGCGACTTTAAAAGAAAAGTCACAATAACAATAGTTAACAGTGAAAATGTCTTTATTGAATACTTTTAACAAATTGGCCTTTTCCACAAATTATATTTTGGTATACTTTTAATATGTCATTTAAAATACTTGTCAAAAACGAATGTCGTTAGTTTCATTTTTGTTGTAATTATTTTCACGTCAAATCATATATTCAGGCTCCTATTGTTTAAGACTTCTTCAAGACAAATATGTTTCACCATTGGTTACGTATTAAATCTTTCGACCACCCTTTCAAAAATAAGTAGATCTAAGTAATCTCAAAGTATTAACGCTGCATCATTTCTGCAATCTTTAATAGGTACACCATTTCAATCTCTACTTTTATATGAATAGACTTACTATAATACCCTGACTAATTAAATAATTTCGCGAGACCATTTAGCGAAATATCATTTTCAAACTTATGCTTATATTAACTTACTCAAACATAGTCGCCGGGTAGAAATTTACATTTAGAGTGACACTCTTTTGTTTACACTATAACCTTTGCCAGGTTTTATTAACATTAGAATCACTCACTTCTATAGGTGCAAATTGAATTGAAGAATGGATGTTACGATTGTAACTTTTACCAGATCTTGCAAAATATGAATATAACGAAAAGTATTTTCACCACTAAAGCGTTTGAGATTTTTTCTTTCAATGTACTAATCAATCGGTCGACTAATGCAGCTTTGATTTCTGAATGTATGCTTTAATTAATAACTTAATGTTTTTGAAAAGCACATGTAAGGTGCATGTTGACTATGAAATCCATTCCGTAAATTAGTTTGGCAACGTACTAGAGGTAATTCTCTTTCACTTAATATTGATTTTATTACTTTCGCTTTAACAGGATTCTTTCTATTTTCAACAAGAATAAAAGTTGCATATCGACTAAAAGCACCAATGGTACAAAATAATTATATCCATGATTATAATTTGAAAGTTTTGCATGTATGCTAAGTCCATTAGTACTAATTCATTGTGGGGATTAATATAATATTTTACGAGGAAAGGTTTTATGTACAGGAGCACGTAATGTGTACGTGTCTTGTAAAGTTAGCTATTTTCTTACGTTTTTCTTTCCTCAGTTGGGGATCCTACCTAAAGAGTTCGAATCTTTATAAGCACAATAAATTTTACTTAGAGATACTTTTTAAATTTTTGGTGCTTTATAATTCTTAAATACGGAAGGAAAACTTTTATAATATTTTATTACTTTTCTAACACTATTTCTTATTATTTTACTACGCTCTATTTTAACAAATTTGAACCAGCGCCAAATTAAAAATAAACTAATTCTAACGGAATATTAACACTTTGTAGGAAATGTTTAAATTCATTAATGCCAATACGATATTTTGGGAACTTTCGACTTCTTAGCACGTCATTTACGAGAATAATAATAATTGAACCTGGAACTACTTTGTTACCAATGAATACTGCACCAATTTGATCTCAACTGGAACTATTTGATGCCTGCATGAGAATTAATAATACCTAAGTCTTTTACTCAATAATTTTGGTACTGATCAAATAATATGTTGAATCATGGGTAATACAACTCATGATTCATGGTTGGAAATAGATAGTAGAATTGAGGACCTTGTTTCCAAACACCACTTGAAGCATTCTTAACGAATTTCAGGTATTGTGCGATTTTCTCTTCTTAGGGGAAGGTATACATGCCTAACTACAGTAACGTTTAAACTAGCATAAATCATGTTAAAATTAAAATGAAAAGGTACGTTTTCCCCCAAAGCCCGTATAGGTCATGAAAATATTAATATTCCCCGCAAGTTATGTTCGCATTCTTTGAGAACATTGAAAAAGTAATCTTTGATTATTGTCTGTTCTTAAACCCCTACCCAGCTGTTTTGAAGAGTAACCTTAGAAACGTCCCTAGCCTCAGAAATTCTTCGGCATTTCCCAATGTAATCTGTGTAAATCATGAAAAAGTATATATTAACCGACTGTTAAAATTTCTAAATCTGAGTGATATCGATCGAGCATTCCTTGGAGAATAAGTACTGAAAGCGCAGAAAATTTTGCGGAACTCTTATACGAAGATTTTGAAGAACTTTTCGTATAATAAATACTGTTTTAAAAACCTTCAGATCATAAAGACCTTTGCAATAATATTTTATAAAGCGTAAGGTTTTTTCTTCATTATTACATTGGCTGTGAGCTTTGTTGTCGACAATAACATTTTAAGAAGAGGTCACTTGTAAAGTCGTAAGATATTTAAACAATTTTCTATTTTTTTCTGTAGGCTGTTGTTATAAAGTATTTTGCAATAATCAATAAGCAATAAATAGTAAATATTTGTAAATAATAAAATAAAAAAATAACACATTATAAGCATATCTACAAATAACGATAAATGCATAAATAGTTTATGTCCATCACTGTACAGTACATTGATTTTGTAAAATATTATGACTAAAGTTGTTTCTTGAAGAAAATAAAGCTTTTTACGTTGTTTAGGCCTAAACCCCAATAGAGATCTTTTTTACATTTTTGCATGTTTTCGTCTACAATTGAAGGAGGAATTATAACAATATCAATTTTTCGTTACTCCTGTAAAGTTACGAAACATTACTTAAGTAACGTTTAAAAATTAGCTCCTCAGTTGTTTCTTCGACTGCGGAATATATTCTAAATAACACTGTACTGCCTAATGATACATTTTCCATCGATACAAAGATCACCGCGTCTTAACATTTGATGCATTTCATTATAAAAAATGTTTCATGAGACTCTACAGATTTCATAGTGGAATATTATTGATCTCTTGCAATTTCAGGAATGAGTACGACTTTTTGAAATTGCGAAGACATTGATTAAATAAGCTTTCAGTAACTGCATATAATATAAGAGCTAATAATAAAGGTAGGAAAACACCACATATTTTGTGTTAACTTTTTTAACTTGAACGTATGGGAGAGGGAGAGAGAGTGTACGTAATGTCATCTTATGTCGACGTAACCTTTGCTTCTCATGAGGAGATTAACATTAAAATTAAGATTTAAAATTAACATTTAACACATTTTTCCTACTTAAGCAATAGTTTGATTAACACCACTAGGTGCAGTGTGCACTAATGCTTTACCTTTCTGATGTTTACATTTACAAATCGTCTGAAGCTCTTTCAGATGATGATTTTCGCTTGTTATATTGATGAAAACATACATTAATTAGCTTATTCATGTCTTTTACATGTGCGTATTTTCATGTGAAAAAAATATTTGTACGTACACATAGAACACCAAGTGTTGACTGAGTTAAATCGAAAAGTAAATATAACCGAGGTTCAGAAATTGCTTTTTCAAAAGCTTATATAACATCTTTACTATACTGAGCATTATTTGTCTTGCTAAATATTGTACTTCTCACTTACCTCGATGATTCCTAATGATAGAACTTCCAAGTGTCCTACTAGAAAGACATTGCGTCCTACGCGTAGGACCTGCAAAATCTGTTAAAATGAGTGATTTCGTGTACTGGCAGAAAGACGAAATTCAGGTTCCTTGTATTAAGCATACAGAAGGTCTAGCAAAATCTGAATGGTGCAAGGTAATGTCATCCTTGTTTCGTTGTCAGCGTTGAATCCCTGTTTGCTGTAGAATGCATAAGTAAGTATTAGAAAATGGAACAACAAACACAAAATAATAACAACAATATCTTCACAACATATAACAATACTACCGTCCTACTGGCAGTATATTTGTGTGCTAACAACGACGTACCTATGAATACCGTTGTGCTGCGAGAAGAAAAGATCATCGTCCTGCCTGTAGGATAGATACTTGGACGTTCTTTCACTAAGTACTATTATATTCGGTATATTCAATTGTATATCACGCGGGTGATTTTCTCTTGGAAATAAATTTTGAACAATAAATATTACCCTTAGACCCTTATGGTGATCTAATTTAGTAAATAAATTAGATGGGTCAGCATTAGTTTCATTCATAATATCATTAAGCATTAAAAGAAAATTTAACACCAAACATTCTTTAAAATAACTAGAAAACATCTTAATATGGTGTAACAACAACTTATTTATTACTAAAGAGGTTCTACCAGCTCTGATAGAACAGAATATCAGAATAATTGGAGGATGAAGCAAGGGAAGTATCATGAACTAGTATCAAAAGGAAAGAAACAATTATTCGGAACGAAAGGTAAAGTTTCAAATTCATTATGTAATTTTATTTTTCCTTTACATTCAAATGGGTCTAATCTTCGGGTTTTTATACAATTTTCAACCCGGCATTCCTACCAATACCATTAAGATTGCTTACGATTTTTCATTTATAATTGTGTTTTAGCAAATTATAAAAGTGGTCAAAATTTTGTATAATTTACCGAGAACAACAATTTAACGTGTTCCCCCTTAATTTTGTAATTATGTTTATTTTATGGGTTTTAATTCCTTTTTCATTATGAGAATAATTTTAAGGACCCAACCCAATAAATATGGGAATCTGGTAACCGTGTCTCACATCATCAGTGAAGTCTCTAAGAAGTTCCCTGCAGGAAGCAATGGAGGATGATTTGTCCAGCATCTGATTCTGTGTAAATAACATTCCCTATCCCCGCTGCTTCTAATAAAAATATATATTCAATCTAGCCGATGATGAACTGAAGCCAGAAATAATAATATTAGAAAAGGCAAATGGAGTATTAACATTTTATTTATCCTGATATGTTACTACCAAAATATTTTTTCCGACAAGAAGAGTATGTTAAAATTCAAAGTGGAGTGTACGAAGAATATCCTAAACGATTTAGTGTCATTGAATACACTGGTTTGTGTTAAATCAGTTCTCTGTCCCCACTTTCCAATCAAAGAGTTTAAAATTACTTTTGCAATATAACGCAAACTCGAGTTTTCTTTAATGCTACTATAATTGAATGCACTCATGAGCGGCATATACCTCATTATACCTTTGCTTTTCCTCCTCGGTAGTGCAATAGGACGAAAAACCAAAGGAATCTTCCTTCTTATGCAGAAAGTTAGTTACATCACCTTTAAATAACCACTCTGTCATTTTGAACTAATAAATTTTATTAGTCTCAAGAATGGCAAACCTTACTTCACTTTCATGTACCTTAGGAGAACAAAATGTTCCAATGACGCAACGTTCGCCCATAGTATGATTACAGTCAATACTACTAATTTCCTCTAAACAAGTCCAACATAAGCCGAATACGAGACTTCAGTTGGAATTATAGAGAAGTAATGAAAAAGCTAGATCCTAGAGAGGAGTAACCTTGTAGAAAATTACTGTATGAATGTTTATTGGGATTCCGTCTAAATATGGTAGGCTTACCAGCAGGCAAGGATTTCTTACTTATCATGACTTGACATAAACTCCAGATGTAAACATGTCGAATATATTCATCTTCTGCACATTCATACAGAGAACGGAAACATTTTTTGATATTCTTAAGATTCCCCTTATTAAATCGTTAATATCAGGATATTCCTTTACCTTATTTTCAAAGCACATGCATAGATTCAATGGCCTCTATATTCCAACATTCTTCTACTCTTTTTCTGAACGTTGTGATATGACGATCTTCAAATGTTTCGCCATTCATATCAGTAAGGTGCAAATGGTGACCCTGCTTATTGCACAAATACACGTTCCACAAGCACCCGTAAAATTCATAACCAGTATAAAGTTTTTCAATCGTCCAAGTTATCCTTTATCTCCGTATTCGTCCATATGAATCGAAAACCATCGCTAATATACTCCATATACATTAACCATGAAGTGCCTTTTAACTCTGCTGCTTTCGTTGTCATGCCCGAACGGAACAACAGGAATACTTTTGCCTTCTAAATATAAAGATTGAAACTATTCCATCGCAAAGGCAGCAATCCTATTTACTGTTTCTTCAATTAAGTCTGAAAATTTAGTCAGTGTCTCTGTCAATATACTAACATCGTTTTCGCAATACACTAACATTTCTTTCTATGTGAAAGGTAGGTCCTTTTTACACACATTCCTTATACCAAATTTTTTAATGCACCCTTGTTCACTTTCCGATTGAACGAAAACGTCGAAAACCTTACGTGCTGGTCAAATATCATCATTTTCTTGGTTTCCCTTGGTATTTAATATAAAATGAAAACTCCCTTATTCAAATTTTCGCGCAAACCTATTCTACTAGGTAATTTAGAAAATTTCACGAACGTGAATATGTACCTATCTCTACAAATAATATTTATCACCCGCATCTGGATAAATTTAGCTCCTTGGCTTAATATTTGATGAGTGATTTTTCTATGAGTGTACGTGATAATAACACGAAATCAAATCTCGATGCATTACTGACCAGCTCTAACCCAGTAATAGACTTTGAGCCTTGTTTAACACATACATGTATGGTGTAAAACACAAAATATCTCAGTAACCGTGTGAATTAACACATTCGAAACAATTTTTCTCCATGAAAATTTTACTTTTAGAACTGCGATGCAAGGCAGAAATAAGGTTTGGACGTTTTTCAGATTCAACTTTATAATTCTTCTTCAGTACCATAGATTCAGTATCGTATACTACATAACCAAATTTGGTTTCATGTACATTTTTATTTTTGCACGAAACGGAAATGATCTTCTTTAACGTACAACTTCCATAGAGAACAATAACGATTTCAGCATTCGTGAGGATTATTCTGTGCAATTTTGGGGGTATAAGCAGTAACACCGGATATAAGCTGAGGATATAATTTTACCTAAAAATACAAATTTTCCCTTCGAATTTATGCTATAGTTACGATAGAATGGAGCGGAATGAAAGTTTATAACTACGATATTTAATAGGTCTCTGCTCATTAGAAGTATTGTCAAAATCATTATACTTTTCACAACTCTCGCAGAAAAGCTCACACTTATGGTTATTACGAAGTTCCATAGGTTGTGAGTAATCCTTACATTAGTATCAGTCTCGAACAGCCAGTAATAATAGTTTTGAAGACGTCATAATGCTGGTCATGAAAAAACAAACTTAATTTCTCCCTGACTGCACTTTAACACTACATAATACATAGTGGGCTCTAGTATTTGGTTTAATATCATATACCACGTTCTCAAATTAGTCACCATAATTATTTAGAAATTTAACCGTCTTCTAGACCTTCACCTGAAGTTGTAATATATACAACTTCCTTCATATATAGGACTTTACTTTCTTTTTCCCATTCTTAAAATTTTCTTTCTATATCTTACATATTCTCAAAGCCTACTCTCTCTTCTTCTTTCTCTTCCGTAGGTTACTAGGCATACGAATTATCGCTTAATTCAGGAACTGTAATAATGTAACTGTAAATACTCGCACGAAGGTAGATACTTATCTTTATTTCATTTTTATCCTCTTTCTTTTATGGGGACGAACATGTTTCCATTGATAACTACGTTATCAGCAAGTAGAAAGAAATGATTGGAACTTAACACATTCTTGACCGATCTTAATATATGTTCAACATTCATGTGGATTCGTTTACGACACAGAATAAAAATAGCTTATCTCGCTAGATCTTTGGAACATTCAGTGCTTAATCCAACCCGGGATTCGAGGTTTGAATTCGATAGCAAATGCTCTAATACAAGCTAGAATCACTCCTTGACATACTGAGCTGAGGTTAAGTTGGCCGTTCAAGTTGAGTTAACCTTTCAATGCCAAATTTCAGAAACCATGTATGCATTCAAAATAAATTCAAAGATATAACTTCCGGTTCCCAAATGCAAAATATCCCTCTGATCGACTTCTTTAAGTTTTTCATACACTTCATTTTCCGTGTTGTTGCCCAGTGCACTCCCACATGCCTCAAAATAATCATATGCCTCGTCGTGTATCTTATTACACCGTGGAAAAGAATACACTCCTTAAGAATACACTCTCAATATCATGAGATGCTAAATTTACTAATCTGTGTTAATATACACGTAACCATATTGAAACGAATAGTAGTATTCAGCCGGATATCAGCCCTTGTGCTGCAAGAGAACTTTGCTAGATAATCGTAAAGTGTACATTTACCATTAGCATCAGCTTCATGTGTAGGATTATGGACATTTATTTAATTCATGCTGCATGGTCGCGCGTTTGTATCGTAAAGTAGGATATTGTTTCGTTCACGAACGCCATTTTGTTAAATGACGGAAAGATGCTGTTCTTATGAAACACAATTTTTTGGAAACCCTGGCTGGAGTCGCAAAAAAACTACAACGTCCCCAACCTAATGATCCCAAAAGTGGATCACACAGACAAATAGGGTCGCCAGGAGCCTAGAGTACCCACGCAACGCATCTAACCTAACCTCTAGCTCCAAACATTTTCTACACCCCAGACGAGCGGCGCAGAAATGCCTTCCAGATTTAAGAATATCTGGGAAAGAGGAT
>JAGDQP010055180.1:0-13192 GCA_022664845.1 Lepisma saccharinum
ACCCGCCCCTGAACCCCAGTACGGTAATGATTGCAGCCGAGATATGTAGTATTTTTGTTCCTTCCCTCCGGCATACTTCTTCCTTGCTTTCCGTTTCATTACTACATGACATAATACCGCTATGATTATATATCATAGTACGACTGGCAACGTTGTATTTTCGTTCCCATTGGGCGCTCCACCAGTGTTGAGCCCAAACGGCTTGGAAAATTCAACTATTTTAGATTGCAAACCGATCATTTCCAGCCACTTTTCCCTCTCACATGTTTTCGTTGGCCTATGACAAGGGACTTTTGTTACACCCTGTATAAAGCTATGTTATCAATTTTAATTTGACCCATTCATCAGTTTTATCCCTGTCAATGATTAGAACATCTCGCCATTGGCTAAGGTTCGACAGTTATTATATTTTGGTAGGAAATTGTAAATTAAATGCTTCTCTCTAGCAGACACTGAATTAAGCTATTTGGGAGCCCTGGGCTATTGACTCCAACTATGGGCTATAGACTCTGTTAGGGCACCTGTTACCAATTCTCCTCAGTCGTAAGGTTAACTGATCGACTGGGGGCCTGTGCGCTGCAGCCCCTTTAGCCGTCCCTTAATCCGGCTCTGGAAAGTACCTGGATTGACTCAATATTCCAAGTTAGTTACGGAAAATCAGTACAGGATTTGCGGAAGCTAGATCGAATTTAGTTTGGAAAGTAGCCAGCAATATTAAATAACGTGTTTGTTGCACATGCACCAATTGGTAACTACGAACTTTGCTGGACACATTTTATCGTGTGCTGTCGCAAGTCATTTTTTAAATATAATTTTTCTTTGCTACCTGATGTACTAGGGCTGCGAACTTATTTCCACATATCAATTGTTAAATTATTTTCTTTTTTCATTTTAAAATTAGCTGAACTGTTTTGTAATTGATACGTAGTGACGATCATTGGAGATAGGTATTTCATTAATACAACGAGGCATTTTTCTATTATATAGACGACATGTTTCTATTGGAAGGGTGTCGTGCTTTTGCAGCCAGAACGTAAAACTGGGAAGTTAAAATAGTTCCAGAATGTATTGATCCCGGTCGGATCGTTGTGACTAGTGTTGTAAAAGAAAAGTGTTTTTTTTTTTTGGTGAAGTTTTTTAAACATTTTTTCAGATCTTTTTTTTACACAGCAGTATTTAACGCTTTACGGTGTATATAATCAATGTAATCAGCAGGATTCTAGTAAAGTTTTCACACATTCATCTCAATTTACTATTGCTTTGATTTTCTTCAGCCTTACGAGCAGTGTCGGACTGGGCCCCCCGGGGCCCCGGCTGGAAGAGCAGTTTAGAGGACCCACGGTAGGAGTCGTATACATCCCGTAAATAGGATCATGAATTTTAACATGTTTTAAAGTTGTCGGAGACGTGCTCCAAATAGCCGGTTGCAGATCTCTAGGTCACCCCTGGGCTGAGATATGGGGATGGAAAGTCACCATAAGAAAAACATGGGGAATGGGGTGTCATTTTAAATATTAATAATCGAAAACTACCAATATTAGTGCAAATCCATAGTTTTTGGAATCACTGAGATTAATATTGCCACTTTGACTGGCTCAAAAGCTGAAAGTGCCTAGCCCAACAAGATAGCAATAGCGATTAGTAAACCAATGACAATGTGTCGCAACGGCATCTGATACGTATGACTTGAGAAAGAGGAAAAAAAATCGAACAAAGAATCGGAATTATTTACAAACAGTTCCTGTTTCGGAAACAGTTCCTGCTCCCGTTTTGATGAATGGGATCTGCGATGTATCTTGTAACAATTAGACTACAAGTTAGTGGATGCTTACCCTAAATTGGTTTTGTTCCCACCCTACCCTCCCCGTTCCAGGATGAACGTGAACTGCATACAAAGTATCACTATTCATCTCAACGACCCCGTAAAGTAAACTATGGATTCGACATTAATATTGGTCGTTTACGATTACTTTTGTCGCCCTCTCCCACTTCCAGGGGTTGGGGAAACTTGAACATTAAAAGTGTCAATATTCATCTCAGCGACTCCGACAAAATAACCCTTGAAAACCCATTAAAAGAAAAATATTGTTCTTATTATAAGAGAATACTTCAGAACATAATTATTTTTTCTATTTTAATAATACACCGAACTCGGAACGGATAATCAGCAAACAGGATAATACGCACACGGATAATCGAGAGTTTGCTGTATATAAAAATATTTTATTTTTTGTTGTGTACCTTCGGTATATGTTGCTGACACATGTGGATCTTCATGTTCTTGGGCAGTGGAATTTGGAAATGAGAACTTAATTTGCTTCGGATCCGAGACACACAAATTCATTTTTTCTTTTCAGCGTTACGTCTTTTCTGGGAACCGCTCTTATACGACCGCTTCATGACAGACACTTCACGTTCACGACACTTCACAACACTGGCAGCGAGCAATCAGTCATTGTTCTCACCATTGTTCTTCTGAAAAGTGTCTGATTGAAAATTACAAAACGGTTGTCGCTTTTTGCACCCGCGCAAGGTAGACTGGAGGGAAGGGGAAAATAGGCGTACAAGCGATAAGAAACTTGCATGTGTTGCTTAGTTGATTGTTGAGGTGACAATGGACTAGTTACTACATTTCATATAAACCAGAAAAAAAATTGAAGAAAAAAGGCAAAGAAAAGACAAACAAGAAGAAAAGTAATACATTATATTCTCGGTGTTAGTATGCGTACAGAAATATGCTCAATTTATTTTCGAACCTGCATATGAAATATTCATTTTACGCTAAAAATCTTTAAATATGTATTTACATATGCAATATGTGTAATTATCCTAGCCCTACTGATAACATAATATTAGGTTAGATTGAATAATATTGTGTCAAGTTATTACATTAAATATAACCACTGGCGTTACAGACCTATAGGTTCTAAGCCCCAACGTCATATGTCCGCGGTTGGTGGAACTGCGTCCACCTGAGTGACGACAGTGTGGTCAGTACGGCGCGCCACCTGGCCACGAACAGGCGTAGTAGGGGCTTTCTAGACCGAGTGGCCGTCACGTCTTTATTCACGTGACTCCCCAATTTGCCTCACGACGCTGGGTGGACGCCGAAAACTGGCACTCCAGCCGGGAATTGCACCAGGGTCCACGCGGACATAAGTCCAACCCTCTAACCACTAGACTATGGAGCCCCAAGTTATTACATTATGTGTCCCAATTAGAGGGAATAATTAAACTTATAATGGATTTTCTTTTCTTTTCAGGTTATAAATAGTGATGAATTCACGATATTTTCGATATCACGATACTACCGATACTCGGTCGATCCTTCAACTAATGGAATCGTTACTTTTTTGATATTTCGAATTTTTTTTAGAATATTTTTCTCTGAAAATATCCCTTAGGTCTATAAGTTACATCTTAAAGCTTCTTGAATTTGAATTTTATTTACGGCCTTTAGGCATCTATGACTCAGAATAGAGTTAAATTTTAGTAAAGTAATTCACTTACATTTTAATTTTAAATAATGTATGTAATATTCAATATATTTGGATATACTGGTCTCCACCAGGCGCCTCCCCAGGTAGCGGTTAGGGGAATGGCGACTAGATATGGCGGGTACCGGAAATATTCCTGGGCGGACCAAAATCAGTACTGCTGCCTTGCAGTTAGTAGAGGGATCTACAAAGTCTAGGGGAAAACAACACCGAACAAAAAATATGATGAGGGGAAGAAGCATCACCATTACTACTCTGAGGCTGAGGATGAATGACATCGGTAAGGCTCAGAGATGGACAGAGGTCGATATCTTGAAAGTCTGCTTTTACTGCGAACTCTACACCGCTAAATCATGCCAAGAAATAGTAACATATGGTTCATGGATTCTCCTGGGGTAAAATATTCAGGAGGTAAACTAGTTCCTCAATCGGATCTCCGGGCGAGGACTGCTTCAGAGGGCTCCAAGAACAGGATTAAGAAAAATATTAGAATTGGAACATGGAACGTACGAACGTTATACAAAACTGGCGCTCTTCAGATGGCGGTATAAGAGACCGAAAAGCAGGAGCTGGACATATTATCGATACATGAAGTCCGGTGGGAGGATCAAAATAGTATCCGACAGGGAAAATACGCTTTCTGCTACGGGGTAACTCAGTCACACAATTTCGGAAGATGATTCCTCATTAAGAACAGCATCGTTCCGGTGGTTCAGAATATAGAGTTCGTAAACAAAAGACTATCGTACGTTACGATACGTACTCGATGGGGCAACATGGTTTTAATAATTGTCTATGCACCGACCGATGAAACTGATAGGAACGACAAAAATATGTTCTACGATGAGTTAGAAAGACTGTTTGACCGATTACCGAAGTATCATTCAAAAATTATGTCGGGTGATTTCAACGCAAAGGTAGGGACGGAAGAAAAATATAGGCCTTCTATAGGCAAATGCAGCCTTCACGAAAAGACCAACAACAATGGAGAAATACTGATAACTTTTGCGATTTCGACAAACCTACTGGTAAAGAGCACGTACTTTGAACACAAATATACATGGGTATCTGGATGACAAAACTCTCAACTAGATCGATCGCATATTACTAGATAGAAGAAGTAACACCAACATAATGGACGTTAGGTTATACAGAGGAGCGGAAGGTGACACCGACCGTCAATTAATGATTACAAAAGTAAGGGAAAAGTTATACATCACGAACAGAGAAAGCAAGGGTTCAAAATAACTGAAATTCGAAGTTAAATAATCCGAGCGTAAAAGCAAATTACCAACTCGAACTCTCAAATAGTTTCGAAATTTTAGCCGACTCGAGGAATACAGTAGAGTCCCGAAAACTCGGCCTCATGTGGACCGAAGGGTGACCGAGTTTGTGAAAATGCCGGGTTATCTGGAATGTGGTTAAAAAAGAATAAGTACGAGTGTTTCCTCAGAAAATACAGTACTGTACTAGTATGTATTGTTTGCTTGAGAATACAACAAAGAATAAACTGCCCAAATAACCTTAAACAAAGGAAAAGTACGTACTTTATGAAGGCATAGAACCTTTTCTACATGAAAATGAAAATTAATGAATACACAGTGTACAGCAATTTACCTGATAAGACAGACCTCAGAAAAATACTATCTTTTCGCCCTGTCTGGGTGTGGCCGAGTTATCCGGACTGCCGGGTTATCGAGTGCCGAGTTTTCGGGACTCTACTGTAATAATGATGATATTAATAATGAAACTGATGTAAGTAAAATGTGGGAGGCAATTTGTGAAACAGTTAAGAGCGTAGCGAAGGAACGTGTAGGTGAAAAGAAACAGCAGAAAAAGAAACCTTGATTTCATGAAGAATGCCTTAAGCTTCATCAGGAACAAAAACAAGCAAGGTAACGATGGCTAAGTAATAAAACCGAAGTAAATACGAACCACTACAGTAATGCGAAACGCAAAGCCACACGCGGGTTCTCAAGCAAAAAGCTAGAATATATGATGCAGAAGATTCAGGAGATAGAAGAAAACGGCAAGACAAATAACATACGAGATCTATACAAAGGGGTAAACTCGTTAAGAAAAGGTTATCAGCCCAGCTTAGGAATGATTAGAAATGAACGTGGAGATCTTCAGGCGGACCGGCTAAAATTGTAGATGTGTGGAAAAGCTATTTCGACAAATTTCTTAATGTACACAACGGTGAACAAACAGAGGAATTTGACATCCATATCCGGACCAGCGAGATCGAGATCGAAATGTCGGTAAAGTAATTGAAAAATTTCAAATCACCAGGAACAGACAATATTTCAGCCGAATTGATTAAAGCGGGAGGAACGGCACTAATCAAGGAACTTACTACATAATTTGATAAGTGCCATATGGAGAAAGGAGGAGCTTCCAAAGGAATGGAAAATCTCAATTCGATTTACAAAAAAGATGATAAATCGGACTGTAATAATTACCGTGGAATCTCGTTACTTCTACCATGTTACAAAATATTAATAATATTCTGTTAACACGCCTAAGTGTATACGAAGATGAAATAATTGGAGATCCCTAATGTGGATTTAGCCCAAAGGCGACACCTAACTATGGAAAGAAAATTAATAATTCCCAATAAATCAGAAACGATGCATTAAATGCAAATTTCGTTTGCGGAAATTTGTTTCTAGCAACATGGTGGACAGTAGGAATGAAAACACCATCTCACTCGTTTATCAGTGTTGCCGACCAGATATAATGTTCAAATTTTCAAATGACACTACGTTATTGGGTATTAGACATCTTCTGCTGACGATAAAGAACATACAAAATACCGCAGCGTTGCTAACTATGGATAAGACTGAAATCTTTTTGCGATCTTATACAAACTACGGGTCAATTCCTCTGAAATCGTCCATCTTGGTTCCTCAACCTATTTACTTTCTTATTCGTAGTTCAAAACGCGTATTCTTTTATTTCTATCCTCCCGAATGACGGGGGCGTGCCAAAATTTCTAAATGCTTTGGTAAACTTTATTTTTATATGGGCTAGTGTAGTAGCTTCTTACTTCACCCCATCACGATTCGACCCCTTAAATGTAGTTAAAATCCACAAGCATCCATGCTCGTGCCAGGATTCGAACCCGGTACCTTCGAGTCGGTGGTGTAACGCCTTAGACCGCAGAGCTACCCGGTCGGCAACCAAATTTGTGTTTGCGGACGTTTACGAAAAATGTAATATCTCCGGACTGGTTTATCATAGAACATTTAGATAAGAACCATTTCTTCCTTTAAAGTTTGCTTAGTGATTTTAGTCATCTGCATGAAATACCTAAAACGTAACTGAACTGGTCAAAATGGTATCCAGATGTGATTGTCGAAACAGAATATATTTCTGTTTTCATGGTGCTTTTTCGCATGGAAGGGGATGAATATCAACGTTGATTTCTTGTACACTTTTACACATCAAAGTATATTGAATGTATACCGAATATGAAAGCTGATATGTGGTTCCTTAATTTTTATGAATGTTTGAAAATCCAAAAATTCTATTTTATGTGTATTGGAGACCCAAAAATTCTATTTTATGCATATTGGAGACCCAATATCTATGGTGGGACAAAATATAATAAAATAACTTTTTCAGATGTTATGCACTTATGTAGGAGAAGATACGGTAGAAATTTCAACTTTGACATTTAAATTTGAATGTATTGCAAATTAGTGAGTTCAATTAAATTTATGGCCTTTAGGCTCGGGCCGGGATAGGGGAGGGGAAAGGATTCGGGAAGTTGCGGCCAGGGCCTATATTAAAGATGCCATTCCGGTATTTACCTAGTGTGACTGAGGAAAATCCTTGGAAAAACCTCAGTCAGGATGTTCGGCCGCTGGGATCGAACCAACGACCTCTCGAATGCTACGCCAACGCTCTACCACTGAGCTACGGCGGCTCGGTTTGCAAATTAGGGATTGATAATGCTCGTGCACGCTTTGGAGACCCAGTATCTCCTGTGGGAGACCAAACAGAAATATGATATTTCTACACTTTATGTTCTTGTGCTAGGAGAAACTAGGGCAGTAATTTGAACTCTGATATTTTAGTTTGAATAGAGTTACAGACTTGCAAATTGAGGCTAAATAATACTTGTGCCTGTTTTGTTAAACATATTACCAAAAGCAACAGCAATATTAATACCCATTTTGCACATTTCTAACTCCATCCAGACTCAAATATCAAAGTTGAAATTTCTACCCTATGACTCCCTAATATAAGTGTACAACATGTGGAAAAAAATATTTTTTTATATATTTTGTCCTACCAGATATATGCATAAGACACGAATTTTTGGATTTTCAAACATTCATTAAAAAACTAAGGAACCACATACCAGCTTTCATATCCTGCATACATCCAATACATTTTGATGTTTAATAGTGTACAAGAAATCAACGTTGCCATTAAACCCCTTCCATGTGAAAAAGCACCATGAAAACAGTAATTTATTCTGTTTTGACAATCACATTTGGATACCTTTTGACCAGTTCAATTACGTTTCAGGTAGATCATGCAGAGGACTAAAATTACTAAAGCAGACTTTAAAGGAAGAAATGGTTCTTGTTTAAATGTTCTATGATAAACCAGTCCAGAGATATTACATTTTTCGTAAACGTATGCAAACACAAATTATGGCACGCGTAGAAAGAAAAAAATGAATGCCATTAATAATCAGTGGGGATAGAAATAAAACAATACCCGTTTTGAACTTTTCTTCTATAAGGGATATCAATATTAAAAAAAAATAAAAGAGGTCAAGCAGCAATCAAGATGAACGATTTCAGATGGAATGACCCGTAGTTTGTACGAGGGTGGACCCAAAATAAACCGGAATCGTTCTCTGGTGGCCGTATCCGTTGTAGTACGTGCTTCCGCCGCTAGATGACTCTTGTAGGGACTCTTCTGCATCAGTCTACTGACCAGTGTTATTGAGTGAAGTAGTGGTGCAACGTAATAAATATTTTCTGCTAAGCGCCTCTCGCTTGTTCGGCAATTTTTGTGATAACTGAAAAGTGGAAACGGCGCGTGAGGCTATGAAATTCTGTTTTCTGTTTGAGGAAACAGCTGTAATGCTTGAAACGGCTTACAAGGAAGCTGCTCCGGGAGAAACAAAACTTTACGAGTACTTTTTCCGCTTGGAGGTCACTTGAAGACCAACCTCGCTCAGGGCGACCCTCGACATCCCGAATGGACGAAAACATCGCCAGAATTCGTGACAGACCGTCGCAGAACCACTGATAAGCTTGTTGAATTGTTAGGTGCGCTCTGTAGTTCCTGCCAACAGACTTTGAGCAAGAAATTACAAATGAAAAGAATTGTAGCAAAACTCGTGCCTCAGCAGCAGACAAAACCTTGATTGTGAAACAATTTTTAACGGAAAACAACATAATCCAGATTTTGCACCCGCCATATTCACTCGAACTTGCTCCGAGTGACTTTGTTCTATTCCCCCGAATGAGAAAAAAATCCTCAAATGAAAACTTTTTGCACGTGTGGAAAAAGTGAAGGAAAATTCGAGGGAGTCGTTAAAAGGTATCACTAGGCAAAAGTTTCACGACTGCTTCGAAAATGGAAAACTCTTTAGACCAGCTTTTCATCAAATAAACAGTACTTTGAAAGCAATTCAAGTTGTAACATCCAAAAATATTTACAGTTACACACAATTTTATTACAAAATTCCGGTTTCTTTTGAGTACCCTCTCTTATAAGATCGCAAAAAGAGTTATGTTTTATCCATAGTTTGCAACACTGTGGTGTGTGCTTTACGTATGTTTATCATCAGCAGAAGATATCAAATACCCAATAGCACGACGTGGTGTCATTTGAAAAATTAAACCTTATACCTTATACACTGATAAACGAGTGACATCGTGTTTTCATTCCTGGCGTCCATCATGTTTCTAGAAAAAAATTTCCGCAAACGAAATTTGCATTTAATGCTCCGTTTCTGATTTATTGGGAATCATTCATTTTCTTTCCTTAACTAGGCGTCGACTTTGGGTTCCTTGTTAGAAACGCTGTAACTCAAAAACGAAGCGGATTTTTACCCACGTTCATAGGGACTATTTTACTTGTTTCGAGGTCAAAAATCACCTACAGAAAGTAACATCCATTTTTTTTCTAAATCATCCTGGATATATCGGTTATTTAATTTCTATGAATTTCGAGGCTTGGCTCCCATAGCTTTGCTTCCCCTTGTCGATCGCAACTTAAATTTTGGTGTTCTCTTTATCTCATTATTCTCTCTCAGACGTATTATGTTTGAATCAAATTTCAGCGGCAACATATCGTTACCCTCCCTTGGAAGTAAGGGAACTTCTATCCAAAGTCATAGATCAAAGTTGGCCGCCAGTAGCGACCATGAATCAAATTTTGGGTAAAACCCGGTTTGTTTGTGCGTTAAGAATTTAAAAAAATAATTGATTGAATTATCTCAATGGCCCTAGAATATTTACTGCATTGTGGATTCCATATTACTGATGCGTTTTCGAATTTAGATCAGACATAATTAAGATACAGTAATTTGATCTTAATTAGTAAAACTTTTCCTAATCTTGCAATTAATCCTGTTTCTATAGGCTTCATTTCTCATTGTCACAATGTGTGTATTTAATGTTAGATGAGAATCAAAGATTACACCCAGATCTTCTACTGAATTGGTACTTTTGAACTGATCACTGTTAATTGCGTATGTGAAGTTATACTTATTTTTAGGCTTTGTGAAAGAGATAGTCATATATTTTATAACAATATTATTTTTTCTCTCACCACTTAGCAGCATTAATTAAGTCACACTGAAGTTTATTACAATCTTGAATGGAGGATATTTCCAAATATATTTTTAGATCATCAGCAAATAGCAGTTTTTAGATTTTATGATTCAATGTGGTAAGTCATTAATGAATATCAGAAATAGAAGAGGTCCTAATTTTGATCCTTGGGGAACACGCGATCGAACTTCGCATTGTTTTGGAATAAACTCTCTGTAAAGAACAGACTGTTTACAATTTTTTTAAGTACGAGGCAATGAAAGTTAGTGAAGGTTCTGTAAAGTTAAAGTAATTGAGCTCACGTAACATGATATCAACCGTTTTGGCAAGGTCAATGTAGGTGCATCAATTTGTGCACCTTTGTCTAAAGCTGATGCTATATAGTCAATAATTACAGTCAGATTGATAACACTAATTGAGTTATAATTCGGGAAATGTTAGGTCTTACATTAGCTTCTATTCTAGGAGGGGCAATTATAGGTTGACTATTATTTTCTTGTCCGTCTGTGGTTGTATTACCATTATCTCTTAAAATAGGGGCATTAATTGTTGGTGGTGCTGGAGCCTGAATTGTGTTTTTATTAGGATATTTTCAAATAGAAAGGGGGCAAGTAGTATCCGGCGGGGTCTATTTTTTGTAACTATAATAGGTTCTATATGATTTTTGCCTTATTTATCTACTAATTATTGTATTCGATTTCCTCTTTCTATGTCAGTTGACCTTTTATTCAGAAAACCATGCTGAAATGGCGATATTACACTCGCACATGATCCTATTGTAAATGAGCTTTCAAACACTTTACGAAAGGAATATAGTATTGAGATAGGTCTGCAGTTGCTTACTTCATTTTGGAATTGGATTTAGGAATTGGAAAAGCAATAGCTTCCTTCCATTTATCCGGAAATGTTGTAGTTTTAATTGATAAGTTAACAATAAATTGCAGGGGAAGTTTCAGAATTTCTCCGCAGTCCTTCTTTTGTGTTTGCAGGCATAGAACGTCAATGAGGACATAATGTTAGGCATTATTCGGGCTCATTGGCAGACAAAAACTCATTTCCAAATTATAACACTGCAATATGCTTGCTATTTCTCCGTCAACATACGGATTACTAACAATAATATTATACTTCAATATTGCCGGAATTAGTTAAACACTGACAACTATTTAATTCCATTAAACAAATTAGCGACCACTACCCACCAGAGTAAATCACGAAGTGAGGTAGTGGTCGCCGATCATGCGCAAGGCAACTAGAGTGACGTCACTCCTCAATCATCGGAAGGAGACGTTCAACAAAATAGAGGAACTCAAGATATAAAAAAAACGTATATAAAAATATACCATACATTTCCACACAGTACAAAAGTCGGGTCCTCCCGAAAACAAAATGAGACAAGTGGATCATTTGTTTTTTCAAAAAATGATAATCTATTTCGTGTTATGCATATGATACTGCGCTGCCACATCATCGTTTCTACAAGGTAAATATCGTTTTATCCACGATACATGGGATCATATCCTCTTGCCATTGTCATGTTTACCCACTATCGTGCTTGGTGTACGAAATGATTCAATTATATAAGGTCCATGAAAGACATTGATCAAGGACTTAGTTACCTTATTTTTTAAAGATGACTTTGTTATGGCACTATCAATTGGTATCAATACTATATTGGTATCAATTGTGTTCATTCACATTTGAATCAATCGTTTATGAATTTAAGATTGATATTTAAGTTAAATTTAATTAATTTCAAAGTTATTTATTGTTTTAAGAACTAAAAGATATTTCGCGTTTTGATTTATAATGTATATTGAATTTTTGGTAATTCAGGATTTCACCGTTAGATGTCACTACTTTGAGAGCCTGAGTTTCAGGTGTGTACTAATGGACTGATAATCGATTACTTAAACTTATATAGTTCATTATCAGCATAAAAGTATAGCTAATTAACTTTTATCACGTTATATGGTTACTAGTTGATACAAATGCATAATTACTTATAGAAATAATATTGTCACTTTTAAATGTATTGTGCATGTATGTAAGAAGCAATGTTGGGTTTCTTGTAGTTAGAAGAAGAGAAAAAGAGATACCTTGTGTAAAGACAATTCTCTTTAATAAATAATGTTTTAATCTGCACCTGATTTTTATTCAGTGTAAGCTTTGGAGAATTAATATCCAATCTTCTGGTAGCTGAAAAGCTCCGAAGCATTGAATATTGATTTGCTCTATAGTCTCGGTTTGGGTCGGTGTAGCCCCACTATAGGTAGACTTGGGGCACTAAGACTGACTATCATAAGCACTATTTATTTAAAAAAGATTCGAGTTCGAATCCATCAACGCCCTGAGATGTTACGAATATGTTAGAGGCCTTCTTTACAAATTGAACCACGCAGCGACAACATTAATATTGGTAGGACCATACCAGGAACGAGAAGGACCCGTTACAGATTGGCGCCCAACGTGGGGCTCGAAGATGTTAAAAAATAGTGAAGTAGACTGTGATGCCGAGAATATGGAATCCGGAAGTGATGATGACGTCCCTCAAGGAAGAGAGAATACAAGGAACTCTAAGTTTGACAACCAGAGAACATCTTTAGAATATTTACAAAATACCATTCAAGGGAATGATGATAACCAAAGCAATAAGTCAACAAATGAACAAATATTGTTGATGCTTCAGCAATTGATGCAAAGGCAAGAAGATTACGATAGACAGCAACAAAAACTAATCGAAGAAAAGGAAGAAAAACAGAAGCAGTTTGAAGAAAACTTCAATAATAGATGTCAATGGTTAAATGAAAGTTTAAAGAAATCATGTGCGATCCTATTCACGTCAAATATAGAGACAAATGAACAAAAACCTGATATATATGGACACAA
>JAGDQP010055181.1:1393-13192 GCA_022664845.1 Lepisma saccharinum
CACGGGGCTAGCCTCCCCATCCTCAGCTCTCACCCCTCTAAGAGGGTACCGTTATTTACAAGAAGAAGCCAAGCTTGTGGCTGGAACAAGCAACATTTGAAAACAAGCCCGTTAAACGGCAGGGGGGAAAAAAATAAAAAAAAATGAGCAGGTCAGAGAGGCCCAAACAGAAACTCTTCGCTATACTTCAAGTTTTCGTCATACACCATTCAGCCAATCAGGGCGGAATGGTCTACCTGCATACATATATATTGTTACTTGGCTATATTCAATGTTGTCAACCGTACGGCCTTTACCGTATTTGTACGATAATTGCACCCCTCTGTACGGCATAAGCCCAAATGCAGGACCGTACGCATTTTGTACGGCCCTGGATAAAATTGAAAATAAAAGACTAATTATCACATCAAATAGATAAAGGAATAGTCAACTAAAAATATTTCTTCAATTGGATGGACAATCTGGTGATCTAGCGATCAGCAGCGTTGACAGTGATGAGATTGAGAATTGCTATTCGGGTAATTCCCGTTGGCTTTCGTTTCGGGAATGTTCCGTTGGCTTTCGTTTCGTGAATGTTCCGTTGGCTTGGCTTTCTTTTCGGGGAAGTCCTGTTGGTTCTTCAAAGGAGCTGAATCAATGTCGCTTTAAATTACAATTCTTCCAGGTTACGATCAGGATTTGAATAGTATCAAGTGGATGTAAAATATCAGGAGCGTGGACGGTAAAGTTAGCTGCGTTTTATGTTTTTTTAGTTCGTGGAAATTTTCATAAAAGTTGGTGATATTATTTGTTTCATTCGTCCTTTGTAAGTAAATCAGAATGGACTCCGAGGACGAATGTGGTCCATCTACACCAAGAAGGAGCAAGACCAGGGGCGGACGTGATATATTAGGGCCTAGCCCGCGGTTACCAAGGAGGGCCCTCACACTATTACACCAATTCCTAAATTTGCGTAAAATGAACATCTGCGATGAGCTATCGCGTTATGCAGTTGTAAATTCGTAATATTCAAGGTCCGTCAGCAACTTTGTAGAACTTTATACAGGTTACCTCCACCCACACAATGTAAACAAATGACGTCATTGTAGTCTCAGTGAAATTTTTCTATAAATCTTGGAGTGTTCGATCAAAGTACGACCTTTGTTTGCCTAAACGTTGAGATATTCCCTCTTGTGTCAGCCTTCAAACATAGATCGAACACTCCAAGATCGATAGAAAAATTTCACTGAGACTTCAAATTTCACTGGACGTCATTTGTTTACATTGTTTGAGGTAGCCTGTATAAAGTTCTACAAATGCTACTGATGTACCTTGGATGTTTTTACCGGCACCACATGATCAAAACACCTCTGTGACGTAATGTGAATCAACCTCATACAGTAGGCACAAAAATAATAACTTGGCCGCTAAAGAAGAGGCATTGCTCACTGCAGGGCTACGTCTATTCTGACCAGGCCCTACTCTAAGGGCCATATGCACAGTCAGACCCGCAGCTGCCCCGTGGGTGCCCCGTCCCCGCGGTCTGCCGAAGGGATCACTTTGTGTTGCTGTTGCACAGTGCTTTACGACGGAATCCCGCGGTGACGGTTGACCCGCGGGCTTGTTTAGTAAAATAAACCTGCAGCGAGGCTAGAAAAATAATGGAAAAGGTAGACAATCACGTTGCGTTCGATAGTTTTGTCATTTATTTGATTGTTTCTACCGAGAAGAGGAAACGTTACAAACTTGTAAGCCCAAAGTGATTTCGTATGCGTAAGAAGAGGGGCGTATTTGTCTAAATACAGGAAAAATATAAGGACAAAGGGAGTGTAAAGTTACCAATACAGCATCTAATAAAAAGAATTAGGCGATGTGTGGTGGAAAAAGTAACAATAAGCTTTTCTCTCATGTTATCAGAAAAGAAAAAATATATTGATCATTAATTAGGCATTGGTATCAAAATTTGTAAAAAAAAAAAAAAAAAAGGAGAGAGAGAGAAAGAAATATGTAATCATGGGAAATTATTTGAAAGCATTAAAAAATAAATCACGAAGATGTATGTTAGGAGAAATGAAAGAATAAATGCAACATTTTACATAACAGAAAGAGCATTGCAATTGTATTAACCATGCTGTTAGGAAGCATATTAAAAAAATAACATCGGAAATTGCTCCACCATAATCAGTTCATGGTCTTTTTACGTTTTCATACCTGAGTAAACCTAACCGAACCTAGGCCTACCGTAGCAAATTGAATTAAGCTAAAAGAGAAAGCATATGAAAATACATGAAAAATTAAAAGTAAAAAGGTTGTAAAATTACTAAAATGGAGTAACTAAGTTGTAAAGGACCTAAATATCCTAACTTGGCATTTTGTTAACAGGGCTTTGTTTGCCCACTATTAATGACGGTACCAGGATAGAAAGTCCGGGAGACTACACTATTACATTTGAAAAAGTCGGGATGTTGAGTTAAGTTTATGACATGTTTGAAATTGCTAAAACTAGGGGAGGATTTTCAGTTTGTGTAACGTAAAGCCAAAGCTAGGAATGTAAATATTTTTGCAGGGTTTCTATTGACTTTTAACTACAAAGATATTAAAATTTGGGGGATGCTCGACGATTTGTAGGGGTTACACCACCCTTTGGGGAGTCTGGCAGAATCCTTGCGAAGGACTGATTTACAACTTTGCATATGATTTGGGTGAGTAGCCAATTGAAGCACGTGTTTTATTACGTAGTATGTAGAACACGCAATAAAACGCGTGTTTCAATTGGCTGCTCACCCAAATTGCGAAAAGCTAGCGTAAAGTATGTTTAATTTCAAGCGAACATTTTCCTCTTTTCTCAAGTTCTAAATCATGAGCACAACGTGAAATTTGTTCGGCATTACTTCCGAAGTTGGTCGTCCGTCTGGTTTTCGGCTAAAAGCCTCATGAAAACTACGAAAATTTAAATATCATCATTTTTTACGTCCAGTTCACTGGTTTTCTATTTCGTTCGGTTACCGCGCAAGGTGAGGATGTTTACACTTATTATTAATAATTGCTTTCTTGCATTTTTCGTACGTTATCTTAAATTAGTGACCATGGGAACGTGGAGGTTAGGTAAGGTTTGGTGCGTGCATATATATTATCAAAATACATTTTCATATGTTTATATTTATTATTAATAATTGCTTTCTTTGATTTTCGTAGATTCTCTTCAATTACTGACCATGGCAACGTGGAGATTAGGTAAAGTTAGGTGCGGTCATGTATCTTTACACTCTTTGTTCTCATATACGTTACAGTTCTTTTCTTCGGAACAAAGCTTACAACACTTCCTGCAATCTGTTTTTAGATTTATTAAACCATGACTTTCATACAGTTTCAAAAGATTTTCATCATTATAGCATAGCCGTATAATTTCACAAACTGCAATGGTGTTAACTCACATCCTGGGTAATGTCCCTATACACCTGTAGCCATGTTCACAATATAAATGCTCGTAACCTTCCAGCAAATAGTTCCATGTTTATCACCTTTTATAAAATAAAATTAACTCAACTTCCGCTCTTCTTATATATTTTCTGCCACACAAACGAGCAAATTATCCATTTCCTCCCTGTAAATTTTACTAGAAACGGACCACCAACTTTGGAAGTTAAACCATTTGTTCCATGGAGAAACATTATTATAATTTTAAATAAAGCAAAGTTCATCGGTATGACTACTTGCGAGTTGCGATAGGGGCGGCACTCAAAGACCTATGAAAGCTAAGCCAATACAATACTCTGCAAGATCTGCTATTTACGTTAACAAGTTGCGAATTAATGTTATTATACATGCACGAAAAACTAATTTTCTTTTCTAAACGAATTATGGATCCGTTCGATAAACTACGCTTACTTTTAGAAAACCCTTTTCAGCTACAGGGTAGTGAATTGAACCTATCCTTCTCCCTACCATCTAGTGAGCAGCACCATAGACTATAATAATGTTATACGACAGCACGTCAACACTGCAGATCTTTTAAAATTATAAATTAATTAACAAATGATCTGATTGTAAACGTAATGTTTTGTAAATTACTTGAACCACTTTCTTGTCTATTGTTAAAGCAACACTCATGGCTAAAATACAATATATTTCGAAAAATATAGAAATAAAATCACGAGGTGTACGTACATACATCACCCACGGGACAGCCAAGGGTGGTTCGATCCTCCCGCGACAAATCCCTGATGCCGCGTGGAGGCCGCGGGTCTCTTTCAGTCCCACGGGATGACTGTGCAACACAAAATGGTCAAGGGTCTCTCAGGCTTTCCGTGGGTAGCCCGCGGAACAACTGTGCATGTGGCCATAAAACGTCGTGCATTGTCTTCTGATTAGCAATCACGTTATTTTGCGTCTACTGTAGTAATTACTTACACCATTATTTTCAATCTCGTACTTTATTGGCATTATCGCCTACTAGACATGATTGTGATAGAACACTTTAATTGCAGAGCTGCTGGATAGAATTATGGTATTTATGCTGGCGAGAAAAATTCCATGTCAACACTGTAGCCTAAGCTCCAGCGGATAATTCCAAAAACGAAGCATGTTTTCTGTTTTAAATGAACTGTAATGGGCCGACTTTATGTATATAATAGTAGAATCTATATCTCAAATAAAAACCTCTTTGAAATGAAGCTCATCGCTATATCGAAATGGTCCGCTACATTAATAATGTTGTTACTGTGTGTCCTTCTTCTCAACACAGAGCATATTCTGTTTTTGTCTCCGGCTAATTTTATTCTCAGGGTGTAAATGGATTCTTGGCTGGATATTCGTCGCACTAACAAATGATACAGGAAGCTTACGTGCCCCAAAGCTGCTACAGTGGGACAACTCAGCATGCCACCTATTGCTGGAGAGCAAAAATATTATAAAGTGCTGTGGTGCTTTTCAGCAGACTCCGTCACTCATAATAGCGTCTCCCTAAACGCAGTTGAATGCAAAATAAAAAAGCAGTTAATAGTCCAGAGGTTTATTAAACATCACATTCTCCTATATGATTTCCTCTACATGACAATTTTTTTAAAATATAGTCATGGTGAAGCCATGACTATGCCCACTTAAAGGGTTACGCCCTTTTTCTGGGATGTGGTTTTGCTGGATTGTGGGGATTGCTGGATTGGTGCTGGTCAAGGAGGTTTAACTGAAACACTTTATTAATAACTGATTAAATAAAACGTCGGGACATTACGATTTTGCATCGTAATCATTAATTTGGTGAGGTGAATGTGATCATGATATTATGCAGTGCTTACACGCCACAACCACAACAGTTATATTGTTAATATTGACGAATGTATGTTATCTTCTGTCCCCGGGGTGGTTCGGGGCACTAATGTGAGACGAGATGAACCCTGTTAGTAATTGATGGATTACTGTGCAACGGATGGAATGATAAAATCTGGTGGTTGTGGGGCTGAGAACGGAGTCAGATGAGGAATTTCTGGGTGGTTGTTGGGAAGTACGGTGAGATAGATGCTTATGATAAGTGATAAGGGATTGGTGATGAGAGGAGGATGGTGGAAAGTATATGGAGCATCATGATGCATGGTGTCAAGCAGTAGAGGATGGAAGGTTTCATATCGTTTTGTGATATAGCGTTGTAATGATTCGATATGGAATAGTATATGTGGGATGGTAATACGGACGTATAGGTCTGCAGTAGGGCTAGGTAATTTAATTCTATGAGCAATGCGGAAGGGAATTTCGAGAATTTTTTGTTTATTGTAGAATTTTCGTGGGGGGTGGGGATATCGATGCAACATGGCCGTAGGTGAGGACAGGACGTAGAAATGCCTTGTACGTGTTGAGAATAACGGTAGGTTTCGGTCCCCATGATGTGCCAGTGAGACGTTTGAGAACATTTAGGCGATTGTATGCTTTGTTTATGATATCCTTGCGGTGGGGGTTCCATGTGAGATGATGGTCATATGTTATACCAAGGTATTTTACTGTTTTAGAGGGTTTAATACGAGTTTGATTTAGGTTGAGATTTAGATGAGTGGGATTACGTCGGACTTTGGAACGATGTTTGGGTGGGAGGAAGATGATGGCTTGAGTTTTGCTAGCGTTTATGGTGAGGTACCAGGTGTTACATCATTTGCTGAAAACATCGATCGCAGGTTGTAAAGTTTTGTTAATTTGTTGTATGGTTTTCGCTGTGGCAAGAAATGCGGTGTCGTCGGCATATTGATATAGATGAATGTTTGATGGCAATAACGGTAGGTCTGAACTGAAGAGGAGGTATAGTAGTGGTGAGAGAGCTGATCCTTAGGGTACACCGGTGTTAAGAAATATTGGATATGAACTGATGTTGTTAATGGTTATATATGCGAGACGGTTGGTGAGAAAATTAAAGATGTAGCGAACATAAGCAATAGGCAGTCGAAAGTTGAGTAATTTGTATTTTAGTCCCTGGTGCCATACCTTGTCAAATGCTTTTTCTAAATCAAAGAGCACTAAACATGAGGGGTTGTAGGTGTTATATTGGTTTGTTATATGGTTGGTAAGCCGGAGGAGTTGGTTCTGGATACTATAGCCTGGGCGGAATCCTGCTTGGTAGTCGGGAAGAAGATAGTGGTCATGCCGTTTGACTAGGATGCGTTCTAGGATCTTTCCGAGAGTAGGGGTTAGTTGGATCGGGCGGTATGAGGAAACGGAGTCCGGAGGTTTGTTAGGTTTTAAGAACATGAGAGTTTTCGAAGTTTTCCAGTTGGCTGGGATGAATCCGGTTCGTAGGACGAAGTTGAATACTGTGGCGAGGAGCTGTAGTAGACGATATGGTCCTTCTTTGATATGCTTGTACATGATAAAACCTAACATGGCCTTTTACATACTTGCGGCCAAAAGTTCATATCGGTTTAACATTATTGCTTTTCAACTAATCTGATATATCATTGTACAAAACAACAGTAATATACAAGTTAATCAATCTTATAAATGTTCTGTTAACTAATATCTTAAATGTCAAACTCATGTAGTGTTTTTTAAAACGCCCGTCATTTGTAAACACTAAATTATAGCGGTGACATCTATTGACCTACTCCCGAACTATTTCAATTACCACAACAATAACAATAAATTATAAAACGAACTAAATCATAAATATATCTTTGGAAAACAATTAAAACCGACTGATAATGCTTTTAAATTATAAAACAATTCAAATGATTTAATTTCCTTTGGTTTGCATTATAGAACATACTAAGTACATATCAAAAGGCAAAAGTAAATAATTTTTAAAAAATGCGCCGTTTTTCCATTTTTGAGTTATCAAATATAGACCTACAAGATGTGTTAACATCCATAAAGGACCCATCAGCCTATGGTTTAATATGGGCCCAGCTACAAACCAGGTCCCAGTCTTCAACGATGAAAGAGCCCCAACTGCCCAACATAATGAAAAAAGGGGTCAGGACCCCAATTGCTCAATGTAATGAAAGAAAGGCCCAAACTGCACAATATAATGAAAGAAGGGCCCAAGGCCCCAGGGACAAACTAAATCACAGTTTCCAATAATAAAAGACCATAGTGAAAGATGGGCCTGGCCACAAATCCAGTAACAAAAGGGCCCTATTGAAAAGTTAACTTTCCGATGGAAGGATGAAGAGGTGTGTGTGTTGGCAGCATAATAACCAGTGATCTACCGAGTTATTTAGCCTTCTTCTGTTTTAGCTTTTCTCTCTTTCTCTTTCTTTCTTTATTGTTTTCATTATTTTTTTTATGAGAGGGCCTAGGCCGCGATTGCGGCCTAGCGGCCCTGGCCAGTCCGCCCCTGAGCAAGACTGTGGCTAAAACTACAAGAAAGAAACCACGATACAGAGAAGCGGGGAAAAAAAATTCAGAATACAAGAATTGGTTGATCCAGTGACTGAGGAAAAAGCTAAGTGTAAGGTATGTAACGTATATTTTGTATCGGAACTAAGAAATGTGAAAAGACACGACAAAAGTGAAAGTCACATAAAAATCATGAAAAGTGTATCGTTTTCTAGTCAACGTAATTTAAGTTCAATTTTAATAAAAGAGGACCATCTCACGAGTGTAGATAAACTGACCCACGTAGCAGAAATTAAGTTCGCGGGTTTCCTAGCAGCGTATAATATATCATTTAAAACAATGGAACACTTGCAAGACGTGATAAAACAGTCCTTCCCTGATTCAAAATGCAAATGAAACGCACTAAGTGAACAGCAATCGTGAAAGATGTTATTGGTAGGTGTCATAAAACGGAATTAGCGAACGCGCTAGTCTGTGAAATTCAGTTTCTACCAGACAAATCGACGGATATCGCGAGTGTAAAAACATCATGCATTGTGGTCCGTTATTTCGATTCTGCCTCAAATAAAATTATAAGCAAATTTGGAATCTCAACAATGTTTATGACGATGCGAACTCTGATACAATGAATCAAGGTGCAAGACAGTGCATTCTGTAAAGGGTATATAATCTTTGGCGCAGACAGTGCCCTTGTACAAAAAATTGACGATGAATGTCGACAGCTACCTCTTGTAAACTTACCTCAAGACATAAGAAACTGTTTTGAAGCTGGTAAATTTTGGGGAAATTTGATTAAATTAAAAAAAAATCTGATCTACTTCCCTTCGCAAATATTTCGCAGTTTGCCCTCAGCCTTATGCTTACCACATTTGAATGCAGATTGTGAGCGAGTGTTTCGTAAAATAAATTTGATAAAAGTGAAACAGAGAAAGCTACTTTTAACATCAAATAGTGCATGTGTGTTATCAAGTCAGTGCGTCCAGAATACGGGTTCAACATGTCAAGATTTAAGGGTGTAGACCACTGGCGCCATCTTGAATTCTTTTCCCATGTATTTATATGAGAATCTTTTACTGGTTTTATTTTTCGTGGGAGTGGAATATTTACGTTAACTTTCACCCAATTCATCTTCAGTATCATTTTGACTCGTCATGTGTTTCAATTATGATATTACTTTAAAATTATTTTTTTAGAATTGCAAAATATTATTGTAAAATGTAATCTTGATCATTCCAGTCTTTTGTAAGCTCTGACACGATTCACGTACCAAATGCAGGGAAATTAAAATTTAATATGAGTAGAACATACTTTCACAACAAAGAACGTAATTCTATTTTCGTTGTAGGCGTCCTTTTGCGTCTGTAATTACGGTAATTCCAAACTAATATCACCTTTTCTTAATTAACTTGTGCTGTATTGCCATCTGGCGGCCGCACTTGAAAAGACGTCAACAGTGCTCTGGGCGGATGGATATCGGTATCGTATATTTCGTCTGCTACAGTCGCGCGAACAGTATTCCTGAGAACGAGAAGAAAATCATAGCACCGCAAGGAGCGAAAACATCTGATGATACAATGACCACGGAGGGTTGACTGTACTGTGTTGCCAAATCTTACCGTCCACTTCGCAGGGGATTTATCGTCACGTTACCAATTCTCCAAAGAGAGACGTGTGTGTATGTGTTGAATGTATATTAGCGAGAGGCACACCACATATGTTTGTTTACTCATTGGCGACTATTAGGGAGGGGGGCAGTTGCCTCCCACTTTTTCTCGAACATTTGAATAGTGGAAATAGGATACAGAAATTACGTACTGAAAAGCTTAAAAAGAATAGAGAGAATCACCTTCCTAATTTGTCGCCCACTGACCATACTACCAAAAGCTACCTTTTAGTAAGCGTCTCTGTCATTAGCACCTCTTATTTTCTCGATTATTATGAAATGTTATACATTAATCTTTTCATGCTTCTTTAGTTCCAGTAGTTGCATTATTCTATAAATTAAGAACTATCTCAAAGTACAGTTCGTAGCTCAGAAAGTTGATATTTGTTTCAGGCCATTTGTTGAACGTGAATGGCTATTTATGACCTTTAGGCATCTTTGGCTCAATCTGGGATATGGTAGGGTAAAGAATGTGGTGAGGAGTCTACAAGCCCTACCCTGAAAGTTACAATTCCAATATTTGCCTGATGTGACTGGGGAAAACCTTGTATTTGTCTGGCGTACAAAGCATGCTATAAGTTCAGTATTCGCATGCTAATTCCATACATATTTTATAAAAAAAAAACTACTGGTTAGGAAAAATGCAGAAAGAAAAGTAGGTAAGTGCAGCGACCGGGATTCGAAGCCAGAACCTTCAGTTGGATGTTGCATGCCAGCAGTGATATGCTATTGAACCGTAATTCTAGAACTATATATTCTGGAATTTCATAAAGATGTCTCAACTAAAATCTTCGCATGGAGTTAAGTGCCTTAGCAGTGTATATCAGCAGTGATTGAATGGTTCAACTCAGGTCGGGGAATATCAAATATGCAGAGCAGTCGGTTGTCGATAGTTCAATGATAGAACACCGGTCACCTGGCATGCAACTGGGTGGCCCGGTTCTGTTTCCGATAGCTCTAGTGACTGACTTATCGTTGTCATTTTTCAACCCGTTACCATATACAGGCAGACCATTTGTGTAAAGGAGCATATTGGCATGTATTGTCTTCAGTGGGATTCTATATTAACATTATCCTGTCCATTTATTTAATTATTTTGAATTATATTAAATATTTTTGTATACACAAGTTTCTTGTTAACCATATCTTTATAAGCAACCGTCCATGTATACTTGTATTCATTTCTTCTGACAGAATCGTGTTTCTCTTACATGGAGGTTTAGTCCTTAGTTACTTTCAGTTAAGTTTGTTGACTTGACAATAACACAGAATAATAAAAGAAATATAATTTGATAAATTAAGGCCCGGCTATTTATGTGCTTAAATGATTAAAAACTGTATTTATGTGTTAGTTTAAAAATGTAAAACTATGTTGTTAAAATTTCAAACATAATTATGTTTAAAATTGACAAAAAATTACATAATCTACATCCAAATATCCAGTTGGAGGTATAAAAAGACGGTGCGATTTGTTTATATTCATTTGCTCTTAGGTGAAAAAACCGAGAATATATGAAATCGGTAGTTTTGGAACATATTGCAAATAATGCTTTATAATTTATACATACAGCTTACATGATAAGTTGAAATAGGAATGAACTGTTACATACTTCTACTTACAAGCATATAACTTTATTCATTTGACAATTTCCAGATGCATCCCATATTCTGCCATTTTACATTGTATGTTAACAACCACTGGGAAGGATTTTTGCCTGATGTGTCTGAGGAAAACCAATGGAAAACAGTCGATTGTCAGTGAGAACAGTTGTATCAAGCAAATAACTTCTGCATCACTTGATGTTATCTTGCCAAATTTGAATTTCCATAAACAAATTAGTCTTAAAAACGTAATGGCGAGAATTGATTTGTAACCTAAAATTACATAGAAATGTGGAAAGTATCTGAAGCTTAAACGTCGAAAATATAACAAATTATGATTTTAAAAAAATAGTCAGTTGTACTTTAAAATTAATATAGTTACGCAAAAATCATTGAACAATTAAATAATTAATAAAATTTGTATGTAGGAGAAAATACATTAAAATATGTAAATCAAAAATAAATCACAGTCATATTCAATCTACTAGTGGATGAGGCCTCTCCCCGAAGGGAGGAGTTGGTCTACTGCTCCCACGCTGACCAGACGGGTTGGGAGAGGAGAGCCGAAGTTCTCAGTGTGATTGAAACTGTATTTTATTCACAGCAGCTCCCCAATTGTCCTCACGATGCTGGGTCAACATCGAAATTTTTTAGCCCCCCACCGGGAATCGAACCCGACTAGGCTACGCAGGCGCTCATTAAAATATGTATTTAAGTATAAATGTACCAAAATATGTAAA
>JAGDQP010055185.1:609-13190 GCA_022664845.1 Lepisma saccharinum
CCGAAGCTCTCACTGTGACCATCACTGTCTTATTCACAGCAGCTCCTCAACTGTCTTTACGATGCTCGGTCAACACTGAAATTTCTGAGTCCCCACCGGAAATCGAACCTGGACCGCTCACACTGAAGTCGATCGCGCTACCAAGTAGGCTACGCACTAAATAATAGTGTTCAAAATGTTTCATTCATGCTTGTACCTGATCCCATAAATTAAGTTAAGTGTAGAAAACAGTAATTTATTAAAACAAAATTTTCAATGAAGAAACTGAGAAAATGAAAATGAAGGAGCAAAAAGGTAAATGAGAGAATGTATACTTCTGTGTTCAAGGCGGAGGGGGACATACACTGAATGTTAAACATGATGCGTATCACGTGTAATAAAAATAATCAGCTAACAAGCGGGTGCAGTTCTGTAGTTGGTAGTGCTTCAAACATAGATTTGTTATTACTTTATTCAAAACTATTTTCAATTTTTATAGCTTTTTATTATGTATAGTTCCGTAAGAATATAGTTATCAAAATCTGGCTAGATGGAACAGGAGTTCTGTCAACATACAATGTAAAGAATGATATACAGAAATGCTTAAAATTAAAAGGATTTGTCTGATATGTACCGTTGAAAGTTGTATTAGTAACAAACCCAATAATAATACGTTTAGGCAATATGCCGGAAACCAAATCTGGAAGAGTGGTATCCATAATGTCCTGCGGTAAAGTCTCTGTCTTCACATGCACCTTTGTTATCGGGTATTTTACTCTAAATTTAGGATTTTGTAATACTTTATTTTGTGCTATTTTCACCGTGGGCGACACATCAACCTTTTTCACGAACAGTGTTGCATCTGTAATTACAACTTTTCCCTCAGCTTCAGTCTCGCCCATTAGACAAAATACGGTTTTGGCTGGAATCAGCTTAATACACAACTGTACACCACTTAATAGAAATTTCTCCAGATTGAAAATATAACCATCAATATAACCCAGTAATTCAAAGGGCTGACTTAACGCTGTGAGAAGTGAGCGTTGTTTATAACCCTGATTATTATTATCGACCACACTGTCCATATGTCCTATGACCGGCAGTATCTTTAAACCAGATTGCGCTCTGAAGATGAGTTGTTTTTGCATTGGCATTATAATTCAGTAGTTTTTCAATATACGATCGAAATGGATATGTTTGCGAGGAATAGGAAATTAGTTGATTATTCAAATATATCTATACTTCGCTGAACATTGCACTGAGAAAATCATTTACAGGACCAATTTTCTTATCAGCAGTTGTAAAATCAGAACCATCAGGTTTAATAAATTTACATCTAATATGTAGCATTGTATGTGGTAAATCAATATAATCATCACCCTTTACCAGGGACTACAAACTCTATGGGTGCACTATCAGATATTGACGCCACAGGTTTATACGGCACTGTTTTGTTACCAATAATACTCGTTTGAGCGGGCAGACCCGCAAATAGATCTGATTCTGATTTCGTACGCTCACACTGCATTTTTGCTTTTCTGCTATTAATACCCACACTAGTTTATTTTTATAATATCGTATTACGAAAATCTAGTTTTACACATACACTGCCATATTGGAAATCAAGTGGATTACCCTTGCTATCTCTTAAATCAATAATAATTTGATCAAACTGTTTACGTTGTACGCGGACATAGTGAAGATTTTCAAAGATATGCACTGCTGGCACTATACTCTTTAATATTCGTATTTATAATACGCAGTAGTGGAGCAACAGTATTGCATAAATATACATGTGTACGGGTAGCAATTTCTGTAAATCAGGTGGATAACGCGCATGATGGACAAGTGCAATACTATCTTGCTAAATATGATCAAAAGCTAGTATTTTGGCTAATTCGGTTAATAGGCGTACTACTTTTACACTCTCGTCATCTTTTCTTACTCTACCAACTTCAATACGTTTTACCGAAGCTTTAACTTCTAATTGTAAATTCAATTTATCGCATTTACAGTTAATTTGAGATAGAATATCATCAATATGATAATAATGGCCGAGCATTATTTTAGTTATGTTTCAGCTTTCTTTATTCTAGCCCATGTAATAGATTTTATTAGTATATTTGGAAACAGTTTGAAATGACCCTGTATAATGTACTTCAACAACAGCTGTTTCCCACACACCTTTCTCCAGTACGAGAGGCTGATACAGTTTGGTAGTGTAACACGCTAGAGTATTTTGCGGAAAATATTCCACACAACTGTTACTGGGAGTGTGAGGTAAAAACTAGTACGCCGCTCCATAATTTATTCAAAATATCTCTCTTCTTCCTCCTTTTCTGTACACCACCACCTGTTTGCTTATTTTCACGTTATTCTCCTCCCGTCAACACTTGATTTATTTTATTTTGTGTTTTATTCTTTAAATTACTTTTTGCGCCTTGCCAACGCGCTTTTAAATCCTCTTCAACGGGTCTATTACTATTTAGTACGTCTTCGGCTACATTAATTCCACCACGTAACAATTCTTTACCAACAGTTTTCGCACCTTGTTTTAATAATGGAAATACAGTACGAAATAAACCACCTAGAAATCTACCAATACCATACCCTTCTTGGTGTGGTGCACCTCTATATACACTATAACCACTACCTCCTTGATGCGAATAATATTGGAGATAAGGATTATTCTTTTTTTCTGCTATATACAAAAATATAGCACTTGTTTATAATAATGTATTATTATTATTATTACCATCCTTTTTCATGCATAGAAAAAGTCTTATTTTACAACCACACACAACTGCGTTCCCACTTATTAGAGGGCAGTATGGACTTCAACGTTTATGCACTTTTAAGGGATTATTATAAGATTGCCAATTATCTAATTCTAAAATACAAAATGCACATCTTACAATATCGGGTAATCTAACAAAATAAAAACCACACTCTGCAAGTTGACGTGGTGGAACTTTCCATTTCCCCGGTTTTTTAAATGTTGCTAGCCGTTCGTTAAATAGAATACTGGAATCCATGAATAAAATGCAGCAGGATAACCCCGCCACCGAACAAGTATTCGTTTACTTTAGCTTCTAAAATTTCGTCTATTTCGTAAACTTTGGGTAGTGGCACGGCTTGTATTTCCTCTTCGTAAAATGTACCATCAATTACTTCACCATTTAAATCCTCTAATACATAAACTAATTTCTTCTCCTTATATTGTATTTGTTTTATTTTATATATTTCCAGAGTCCAATTTTTGTAAACTTTTGCAAAATATCGTTTTGCCGTAGTAATTCGCACAGTATCCCCTTCTTTATATTCTTTGCTTTAACACTAGTACTGGTTGGTTGTTTCACCAGTCTATTCCACACTTGTTGAAACGTATCTTGGTTCACTATAGCTGGTGGTAATTTGTGTGCTGCGTGTGGCCTAGAATTATATCCGTGAATTAGTCGAGGGAGCACATCTATGTAGCGGTAAGTGTTCTTCGCTGTAAACTATTTCCACATCCTTTGCTTCAGGGTGATTAAAACGTTCTACGAGACTTGCCTTGATATTGAGGGTTTCGGTTGTCAAACAATGAATATGTTGCCTTTTTAAGTACGCCTGGAAGAATCTGTTAATAAACTCTGTACCTTTATCTGTTTGTAGCCGCAGAGGTTTACACCTGGGGGTAAACGCAAATATTTTCTCGAAAGCCTTAATAATATTTTCACCAGTTTTACTACGAACAGGTACTGCCCATGCATAGTGACTAAATTTATCAAGCACTGTTAAAATATACCTATACTCATCATTATATTTTTGTAGACCTTCAATATCGTTAAAATCAGCTTGCCATTGAGCGTCAGTATTAAACACAAGATAGGGATTCCATTGAAACCGCTTACGTGCAGGTTTATGCAGTGTATATGTCGGTTGTTCTTTTAACCATTGTTCCAACCTGTGTAAAGGTATTATTTTCTTTATAGCTTTCCATAATGCTTGAGCTGTTGAAAACGAGGTTGGGTGTGAAGGGTTATAGTGAATATTAGATAACTTCTTCATAGTTTATAGTTGCGCCAGCTGACAGCTTGTCTACGTTTTCGTAATGCTCCGGCTCCTCTTCCTCCTCCTCTGCTTTTTGGGGAGCAGCAACTGTCAGCTTTCGAATATACTCTATTCGTTGAGTATTACCAATATACTCTAAAGGTATATTGAATTTTGCCAATAGTACGGCAAATGGTTCCCAACCGGTGGATGGAATATATTTCTTACGACACCAAACAAAATAAGATATTAAATCTACTATATTAGCACCAGGAATTAATTTACCTTATATTTTAACATTACCATTGGCATCCCATTAAATATCGGAATTTTGTTATAATTTACATAATAAAGGTCTTGCTTTACTCAGGCAAATTTCGGGGAGGGTAAATATTATTTCATCATTCTCCTCTTCCTCCTCCGCACCACCCCCTTTTCTTAGTAGTATTAGTAGTAGTAGCAGCAGTAGTTGTTGTTACTACCAGTTTTTGAACAATGTGTAAATATTTTTGCAATACCTCTTTATATTGTACCCCTTTTTCTTCTACACTCATACTCTTATTATTTAAAATTCCTTTCATATCGTCAGCGAGACTAGATATAGTTTGATAATAATGTTATTTTTCTGGCGAAATTAAAATAAGTTTTTTCGTATGCTGCATTATTTAAACAGACTAAATAGTAAACCTCCTAGAATGGGTGCAAGCAATGCTGTGAGAAAACCGCCTTTTGTACAATTATACGTTTTTTCTTTTGTTTCAGCGTCGGTCCGTTCTTTACCAAATACCTAAGTTAATTTTTATATTTCCGCAATTTATTTTTCTCCATTTTATTTATCGGAACGTTTCCTTGCAATACGTAATAGGAACATTCACAAATAGAACGAATTAATTCGGAATCTGCATTTTGCAATATCACTTTGCGTGCTTTAGGTTTTGCCTTTGCTAAAAGTCTTAATAAGTGTGCATTCTGCTTATTAATCATTTTCACGTCTATTATAGTAAAAAATAGTTATTAAAAATATAAAATATTAAAGTTAGTATTATTTTGCAGGCACATAAACGTAATTGAATGAATCCGAGGGGAAAACATTTGTTGGAACACGCTGCTCATCGGGAGTATTCTGTTTTAAATCAAATAGTAGGTAACCGTGAGCATTTTGGGTTGCATCTTGATAGGCTTCCTGAATAAACTTTGCGTTAACTGAATACAATTGACGTGCCAGATAATTAATTTGAGCCTGGTCTCTAGGATTTTAAAAACATACTATACATTGACAAATTAATGAAATATCACGCTTACCTCTAGCCTGATGGAATATATTCTGAGTAATAAAAAACACTTAAATTCCTATGGTGGCTACCTTTGGTGAAAATATCTACAAGACGGTTATTACATTCACGCATTAAATCATCTATAGTTATAAGGTGGGGGCCTTCTTCCGCTGAAAATTCATCACCCTGAGGCAATTCTTCTTTAATTTTACAGCATGAGGAGAGAGTATTGTATAAGGGTTGCCATTCGCCATAACGCCATACTATATTTTTCCATTTCTCAGCATGATGCTGTAGAAATGTTTTTACAAAGTACGTCTTTCCACACCCTGTCGGGCAGGCGACAATACATGTAAATGGATGTTGAAACTCCATATTCTAATATATTATAAAATTAATTAGTAATATAATAAAACATTATTATTACAATTTAATGATGCCAATACTTCCAGTATAATTTGTTTAGACAGATTAGAACATTCTGGAATAGTATTATTCTGTTCTAAACACTTTTGAGTATATTTTGTTACGTTTTCACATAGCTGTGAGCACGTAAATATTGCCTTTTGAATACATGGCATGTAGAGATGAAGTTGTCTCCACGTATAAAGACTAAAATTTACCTGGCCGTTATTGTCATTATCTGATGAACGAATAATACACTGGCGAATACTCTTAAAATTATCCGATAATAATAGCCCATAAGTAGCGCTAAGAGAAAATTCTGTGGGCAGTGAAGTTGCTGTAGTCGAATTAAAATACCTGTCAATATATAGAAAATATGATAGAAAGTCATACCACTCTTTGAGAGAAAAGCGTATAGAATCGTAGTAATTATGTAAACTAATAACTACAGAAAATGTCCCCGTATTATCATCATATGCAAGACCGACACATATTTTAATTTTATTAAAGTAATAATAATAATTTAAAATTTGATTATATATTATTTCTTCTCTGTACATGGAAAAATAGGCACAATGCTATAATAACTTATTTAATCTATTCGTTGTCTTTTAAAACAGTATGGAATCGTGTCATAATTATCCGCGCATCTTTTTCTTTTCGTGTACACCAACTAATAAATTTTCTTTTCCGGCCTAGAAACAATATTATGATATTTCATGCGAGTAATCTTCTTTCGCAAATCACTTGAACAGGTGGAGCGTTTTAAGTATCATCTCTTTTAATTTTTGGATTTTTTTTTTGAATTTTCATAATTCAGTGTTATTTCTCGAATTTTCATAATTCAGTGTTATTTCTCGAATTTTACACACATAAGAATTTTCCCCATTATCGGAGCTGTATACTTCAAATCCATAGTTCTTTTGTCCTCCGGAACAGAACTCACTAATAAACGCCTCAACACCGCATACTTGTAACTCGTTAGTAAGTTCACCAACCATATCACCTGTTTGTAACTTTGGCCCGTCTGGAGTCTCCACATAAATTATCCTATCCGTATCATAGTATAGCACGTATTTACCTAATTTATCCAAATAATTATAGAGCTCTAGACGAGCGTGGGCAGTAGTATAAGCAGCTATTATCACATTTGTATTGGTGTGTTGTACACTCGCGCTATCGAGATACTGCCGCTTTAAAATTAACTGGTCCTCGTTAATTTGAATATCTTCGTGCACCTCAATATTTGAATCGGCTAACTTATTAAAATATTCACCCGGGTCAGATATTATTAAAGTTTGACTATAATTTTCTTTCTGACCGAATTTACCCCAAAAACTATTTAGTTCTAATTTAGCTAAACTCTTACGACCATTATTAACACATATTTTGTCCGGATCCAACTTAATAGCTTCTTTATTATAATAGTTGCTTATAAATTCCTGTTTCTTTTTATCAGACGTACACCACGCAGGCCAGCCGCTAGAACCTGTTTTTGTTTTTAGGTACTTATTAATATACTTTGTAAACAGACCACCTTTTTTTAACAGAATTATATTTTTCAACCTTAAAATGACACGCCTCATGCATTTCTATCAACTATATTCTTTTTCAATAGCCTTGCGAACCTCATCCACTACCCAAGTACCGGTAATGGCACGCTCCTTATCATTATGTGTACACTTACCCTGATTTAATGAACCCGCGCATGTTCTGCACAGAGGGAATAGTAACATACCCCCAGACCGATATGGTAACACAGGGTGATACAAATTGGTTGGAGAAAAAATAGTACATTTTACTTTTCCCTCAATCTGGTCAATGGGCACTCTTTTCCTACATAAATATGTGTAAGATGCACCACGGGATATTTTTAAACATTACAGAAAGGGTACGGGGAACATACGTCCAAATATTTAATTTTCTCCCCCTTTTCACCTTATAATGTAATTTCACTGCGTTTGTCCGCCCCCATACAAAGCATCAGGCGGAGTCATTGGTTCTTTTCTACATGTCGGGTGGTTTTTAACATACCTCAAGATATTTTCATTTGTGTTTTCCATTGACACCCCACATGGTGTGCACAACATAACCTAATTGTTCTAAACTTTTCACTTTAGCAACTGTACTTTCTTGTTTTGTATTCATAGTAGAGAAAGGTTTATTGTGGAGTTGTTTATCCCGTCCGGTTCGATAACACATACGACAACCGTGATGAAACAGCCTTCATACCCCCAAACATGTTCTTTTCCGTTCTCCGTATCATTCCAATAGCCATCCACTTTAAAATTACCTCCCACTACATTTTCTTTTCCATTACCCGCATGCTCTATTTTTATACCCCTTTCCTTTTCTTCCCACACATGCCATTGTATTGCTTCGACCGACTGGACATCACTCCATCGATAACCCATGGTTTCCAGGCTCAAATAATTACGTCTAAACACTAAATTGCAAGCGCTGGCTATACTAATTGCTTCCAGAGGGGGTTTACTTTTGTCTCAACCTCAAACTGTTGCATAAAACGTAAACAAGCCATTCTTAATATATTTACATCTTGCCGACAGTATTTAATTAATTCCTCCTGGAAATTAAACGTATAATCCTCCCCCAAATTTTTATACCACTCCATAAACTTATCACGTTCTTCTTTATGCATATTATCTACCCCATAGAACGTCTTGGCAGGCAGCGAATAATTCTGATTACCTGTGGTGTTAAAAAGTGCGGGAAATAACTCTTAGTTGAGGGAAGATCAAACGCTTGGGGCAATTTGGCCAATGCCATAAGCAAGAAGTTAAGTGAATCGATAAAACGTATTTTTTTATATTTAATGCTCAGAATCTGACAACCTCTCATAATAATATCGGGGGACCACTGTTTATTATTTATTATACTTCTTAAATCAAAATGGGCATCATACCCTCGAGCGTTGTGCCCAACACATGTAATATTTGTTAAACTCGTATTTCTAAAATTAATCTGTTAGGTTCGAATAGGTTGAGTTGTATTCAGTAATGTCCAATACAAACCACGAGTTTAACTACGAGGTGAGCTGCCGAGAAAACACAATATAAATTTAGCTTACTAGCTACACACAAGAACATAAAAACACAGAAGACAATGAAACAAAATCTATCTATGAAGTGAAAAGTCTTTATGCATACCATAGCATAACATTGTGGTCACATCTAGCATAGTTTCCATTAGGTTAGTTTGCGTTGGTGCTTCGAAATAACATAACATGCAGCTACTATAAAGAATAGGTTAGAGTGCAATCAACTACCTGAAATAGGTTTATTGCTTTCATCAAAATCATTAATATGTAAGTAAACACACTATAGTTGTTGCAGTTACCGATGTATTCCCCGACTTGAATTGATAGACCAATCAGGTTATGTAAAATGAAAATTATCGTTACCATGCATTAGAATAAAAACAGAACATGCACAATTTCTTTGACCTGTTAACTCAGATTTGTTAAACCAGGCAATCGTATTGACATTCAGTAGCATATCAATTCAATACCAAACGAACAGCACTTTTCAATACACATATTGTAAACTTACTCGTTTCCAGAGATTCGTTAGTATCTATGAAATAGCATAAGTTCAATACAGATCCAAGTCTGCTAAGTTCCACTTAGAAATAAAATTAAAAACTTCTTGTTGATTCAGAACACCGTTAAGTCGTTAACCAAACCAATACATATCGAATGACTAGAATATTAGTGTTTTCAAAAACAATTATTTACGCTCAGCTGTTCTTTTGATAATAATTAATTTTCCTTTTCTTCCATTTACCAATGAATATCCCCTATATTTTTGAAGTTGAGTAGCTAATCTGGAGGACGGTTAATGAACGTAAGCGGCCGAAATAGAAAGATAATAAAAGTATCGTAAGATTAGCTAAACAGGACAATTTGAAATAACTTTCAGTAGGAAATGACATTTAATTACTCAGATACACAAATCCGTGCAATATTTTCATATAACAACATTTACCATTGGACTACCCACCATAGCATGCCTTTAGATACAAAAGCTACCATTAATAAAACATCCAGCTGTTAGTACAGAAACCCATTTAGAACGTGTAGCGTGACAGAATGACCACTGCCAGATTTGGCTGTCTTGCCTATAAACAAATTACAACATCCGGGGCACGCTCTACGTGGAAGATTAGCCCAAACAGGAACGAGGCTTAATCAAACAAAGACTTCCACAACCCCTGTGGCAGGGCTAATATAAGGCATGCAGGTTACCACAGGGCACCCCCAGCGAGCGGGCGTAAGCCACTTCCATACTTCACTCATCCTACCTCCCTCCCATACCTGTACCTTAACGCAGAAAGGTTCACTGGGGTCCAGCCATCTACACCTCCCACAAACAGTGTTTTTGCCTATATCCCCACTGACTTCAAATAAAGCCATAACCAGCACTCTGCAAATACAGGAGTACTCTGCTCCTGTCTCAAAGTCTCACAGCAAGTCACCTGACCTTGCTAAATTAATATATATATATTCACTAAACCTCGAAGCGGTTACACAGAAAATCACTAGGCTGGCAAATATCACATGATTAAATATTAATGAAGTCGCACATATGCACACTCATTGGGGTGACAGGAGGAACACAAATTTTATAAAGTTGTAGGTGGCTATTTCCCAGGGAACTTAACCACTAGGTTCAGGAATGGAATTTCATAGCAGCATCAAAGAATCGAAGAGCTGAACTCAAAATCGACGGCTAGGTACAAGCACCTTCAATCACAGGATCACAACAACGCAGAGAAACCGGTGACACTAAACGTAAACACTTCATCATAATGAACCCAAGCTTAGCAAATGGGCCCGCATTCTAGAAGGCACCATGACACTGAACATTGGTAGCTGATACACAATATGATTGGGTTCATTCCGAGCAAACACTCAAAAAGCACTGTTATCTTCCAGTACTGAGGCCCAAGACATTCAAGTTGAGATTTCCGCCTCACACACCAAGTCCATTCTAAATAGGTGGGCTTCCATTAATTAAATAAATAGATGAGTGTAATTGCATAGTTGCACAAAATAGAAGACAAAAAAAAATAGGAAATAATAACCATCGAACCTAATCTAATTAAGTTACGTACAAGGGACAACTTACATCCGTAACACTATATGCAGTATAGGTTGATGGAAAAGAAAGTGCAAACGAAATCCATATCCTCTCAAACAGAAATCTCACCTTGGGTAGGTCATACCACTGAACTAGGAAGAGTTCCACGTTGGATTGCAACACGCTAATATTTAGCATGTAATAGCTTTACTATTACACAAGAATTTCAACCAACTTAAATAACAGCATAATTTCTATAGCCCAATCGTTATTCTCAAGAAATTAAACATGTTCTTAAATTTTGTTGTTATTATTTTATTATAAACTTTCCTGTCCAAAAATTTATATTACCTTAACATTTTTAACAAAACTTGCTGACATCCTTTTCAATACAGCAGACAGCTGTTTTTCATCAACTAACATCAAGCATTTACAGCGTGCCAACTATATTAAAATATAACCATAGTTAAATTAATCGAAGTTTGTTAAGTTAAAATTTTGGAGAGAAAAAAAAATTATAAACAGAGTGAAGTTAACTTATTGAATTATAAAATATATAGATAATATTACATTAATTACAAGGTGCGTTCTGTACAGACAAAATGCCCCTACTTTTCACTCATACAGAATTTTAGGTTAAAACAAAAATGTCAAAAGTAAAGTTCATATGGGTGAAAAATAGGCTCACTGGTACAATTAAACAGTGCAAACACGTAACACATAACAGGCATTGTTTAAGTTCAAAATTTAGAACATTGGGCCAGAAGATAGAAATTATTTATTTAATATTTTATGGAAACTTAGTTAACATGGCTCTACCGGCCTGTGACTTAATGAACATATAACACACAAATATCGACTGTCGATTCCTTCACCCCTTCCATTTTCGAATCAAAAATAATTCCATAAAACAGGTTAAGAGGGGATGAAGGATCGAGATTTCCTTTTTACAATCTTACATCGTCGAGAATTTGTAATTATAATTACATCTTTGCCCTGTTAGCAGCCTAAAGTTCATAATATTTGTTTAGTAAGGGCTGAATTCCATTCCGAGATCATGGTTTTACAAGATTTTTTGGTACTTAACTCAAAATATTAAATATTCAAAATTTCAATGTTACCAAACCTAAATTTCGCCAAAAATATTCGTGCCCAAATACTGATGGAGGAGAAGAAGGTAAGAAAATTAGGCTTTCATAACGAAAGTTCTTCCTCCACACAAAACAAAAGGTAGAAAGGAGTTAAAAGTTCAAGCTGACGGGAATTTAAATATTATCACTTGGAATTTCAACTAATAATCTTCAATAAAAATTTAGTTTATAGAAATTTCAAGGATGGCTACCCTCTGTAGCACGAGGCACGCGGCGACATCTACATGACGATCCCAAAATTTGTCCAGCACTTAAGTTATCTCATTATTCTTTTATTTTAAATAAACTGGAACCGACTCACCATGTCCAGAATCACATCTGATGATCGCGTTGATCACATGCTTTTAATTACTTCATCGAAGATATAATAAAAATTAAGACGACATCTTTCAATCCATGTCGGGCAGGGTACAAAAACACATGACGTCACGCGCACGCAGCACGGGAAAAACAGTCCCGAACCAAATTCACACGAGACGAAAAGAACGAAATATCGCGTGAATATCGGGATGTAGAGCGGAAATCCAGAGTCCCAAAAATAACGAAACGCAATACAAATAAAATAAATTCCTTAAAATAATAATGAAAATATTATTACTAAAAATAAGCATAAACACTTACATACTAGATACATCAAAATA
>JAGDQP010055186.1:0-13190 GCA_022664845.1 Lepisma saccharinum
CAGTTTGTGACAGTATTTACGCTTCTGGACAGGACGTTCTAACGAATATTACTAACTCCGGATGACCGTTTCTTAACGAGTGAATCTAAAACTACGACTGGCTGGGGGCTACCAGAAAAAAAAGAACGTGCACCTTTCAAATGTGTAAAAAAAAAATCTTACATTGCTATTTATAGAAGCAGGTTTGCTCGTAACTAGATTCACTTGATGAGCGTAACAATGTATATGCACGGCATTTGGAACGGGACGATACAAGGCCATAGCTTTAAAATTATGTTTTCGCGATTAAAGTAACATGAGTCGCAATGATCTCTATCTAAAAGCGATACGGACTGACTGCTGTAATTGAAAATCCAGGAAGCGGAGAGGTCACTTTATCTCGTTTATCTACTACCAGTCTAAACCAATATGGACCAACTTTTAACTCACCATATTACGCTTGGTGTTGTTGTGGGCCTGTTTTATATTTATGTCTTAATTCTTGCAAAAAACGTAAATATTATTTACAGCATTTTCTATTACATGCGGAATACGGTATACATTACATGAATTATTCAGAAATTAAAATAAAATTAAAAACGGGCCACACAACGTTACGAAGCGTATAAAATTGAATTAGAACTGAAACTTTGATCCACATTGGATTACACTGGAAGCCATACAACGAGTTTAAACATTTGCTCTGGTGTCTATCTTTCGACACTAAGCAATCACGCCAGTATCGTTACGTAGGGCTTGAGGGTCGCGCGTGAAACGTAGCATCGCTATCCAACGTCAGGATTTTTTTACTGAATACAGACTTTCCAATCATACTGTAATAGTACTAAACAGCGCGGGACATTTCAGGAATGCAGGTTAACAAAATAATGTCCCGTTCTGCGGTCTGCAAGGCAGTGGATCGGATAGCTAATATGATTTTCTTTATTTGTTTACTACTTTTAGATAAGGGGCTTAATACAACACTGGGTCGAAATGATTAGAAAAATGTAGAAATACATTCATTTTTTCCCAAAGCTTCGTGACTAATATATTTTATCTGTACTAGTTGGCAACTTTAGTTCTGTCGCGGAAAGAAAGGAACAAAAAGGAAACAAGGTTTATCAATGCTCTCAACCAAGAAAACAAAACACACACGCTCATTTACACGCACACACACACACACATTCAGAGAAAGAATGAAAATGCAAGTAAATGAAAGGTGATGACAATTTCTGCAGCCTACGCGAAGGGGCGGAGGTCATGCGCGCGGAAAGAAAGAATGCCACATTCCGAATGAATTGAAAAGCTTTTCCCATCTCCTCGCCTACTAAAGGAGCAGAGAAAATAGTAGAAAACCTTGTAAGTGGCTAGATCGTTGCAACCACCTATTGCTTGTGGAAATTGCTATTAGAAAAAACATTCGAACAAGCAGAGAAGCATAGCCTTTGTAGCGAGTTATGCTTTCAAAGCGTTGGGGGAAAATTACAACACAAGATAAAACTGTACACTTGTAAAGCATTTGTTTTCTAACTAAAGGGAAACTATCGCCTTTTTAAACACCAAGGGGTAGAATATTATTACATGTTCTATATTTTAGAGTGATTGAAATAAAAATTAAATAATTTAAGAAAACGGGTGTTGAGCAACAAGGCAACAATAATAAACACCGCCACTTCAGTGAATATATTTAGAAAGGCTTTTAAAGAATGGTTACTTAAATCAAATGGATTATATAAATTCTTATTAAATATATGCATGTATGGACTAGCACTTACTGGAGAATCAGTACTCCATTCTGTGTATCAAATGTACCGGTACCCAAATGATGAACATCGTGTCATATATTGGACTATATACGCGCAATATTGATACGCTTTAGTTGCGTAAACAAGTGATTAATTCACAGCAGTGAATTCATTATAATCATTTGGACTAATAATTGGAACATTATCATATGTATAATGTGGTGGAACTTTATTATATTTATATACAAGATTGCTCAGTGACTCTATTCCCCGTTCGAACACTCGGAAAGTTGAAGAGATTCTGTGCAATCCGAACGTTTGACCTACTTTCGCACTTGGCAACTTCAGTTCCGAAATTGGCAACAGCATTTTCATTAACAGCTCCATCAATTTAATTAACGCGAATGTGGTGAAACAAAATTTAAGTAAACTATACCTGAAAAAACAATTTACTAAATAGATTTTGAGTAATCCCTGTATGAAAGCTGTTTGCATCATCACCACCGAATTGATACATTGTCAGTATGCACCTTAATAACAACGTGTTACAGGCACAATATAAGTCCTTTATTTTTCTTTCATTTGACAAATATTAATATAGATAACATAAATAGCATTTAGATTTATTTTCACGCTCCTACGCATGTAATGGGAGAAGAGCAAACAGTGTGTTGTATAAAGGAATGAGACCAAATTAGTTCATTTATGCAACTGTATTCGTTGACCGTTCCAGGTCATAATGTCCAAACAAAATGCCCAAATTAAAAAATGTCCAAGGCATAAAAATGTAAGATTTTTCTCTGTACCTAGAACGTAGAGCTAATGTAAAGTCGTAATATGTCAGTGAAAATGGACAAATCAAATACCGAGCTAGGTGAGTTACTTGTATCGAGCTTAACGGAATTGTTTCTCATTGGTACCGGAAGATATACACTGCAAGCGGAAATAAGATTTTCTTGACAGGTAAGTCACTTTAAACATATGTGTTGCGTTGAATCTTCATAAGAAATCTAGTATAAGCTTCTTTATTGGCAAGATAGTCACTTACACTTAAGCAGATAGTCACTTACAATAAAATATTTTCAGAATCATAAAAGAATACTCATAATATCAAAATGTAAGCACAGTTTATTAGCAATGTTATATGTTATTTCGCGTTTGATGGTTATTATGCGTAAGCGAGAAACGTATAAATTATCACGGAAGCTCTTGAATAGGCAACGATTAACTAAAATAATACCAAGCATTAATTTCGTCAAAAACTTTTAACACCGATTATAACCACAGTTTGATATTGGCACGGAACAGATTCTAAATTTAAAATACTGCCGTTGTAACCACACTTCTCTGTGTGTCAGTTCACGTATGGTCTTCACGAGCAGAATCCCGGACTTTCGCACTCCAAGAACAATACAAATTTCCTGGCAAGAAATCCTTTCAACGTAAGGAAAACATGAAGTCTACGCACAAATTCTTTCGGAAGATGCATTCATTGCCAATAACTTCAGCAAGTAGAACAAATTTTTATGGTGAATTCCAGTCAAATAACCTCTTACTATATTTACAGTTCTTCTTTTATATATGGATTCACTAGATACCAATCCTGGAAAATCTGATTTCAGTGCTTTACTTAATTTTGCCACGACTACTTCAGCCGGAAATCCATCAGGCAAAATATATTTATTTATACCAACTTGTCCCGATGCTCTAATTTTAGAACGAACAAGTGCAGCATCAACTACGAAGATTCTCGATGTAACGTTCCACACTATGTACTCGTAGCAGCAGAATCGAACCATAACGTCCCGCAGAAATTGGACTTCACTGGATATCCTATCGTCGGATCCAAAGTACGCTACTAAACTCCCCGATGAAAATCCCGAAAACAACTAGTAGGCTCCAATCCAATGATTGTGCCACATCACTGGGACCATCACTAGCAGTAGCGACGGCAATTCATTATTGGATGATAAGCCGAAAGAGCTTTTCAGCATCTTACGGTTTTACAATCACGAAAACCTATAATCCAAATGCGTGGTATGGTTTAATCTGATCAGTTATTATTAAAATCATATCAGTCAGTATTCTGGTCAGTTCTGCACCAACGTCTTTATGTCATGTAATTATCTCATTAACTTTTAGTGTCACACTAACTTGTAGACTTGAATTCAGGCCCATAACTGGTTATATCTTTAACTAACAATCAGTAAACTTCAGTACATTAGTATCTTATTATTTATCGAAAAATATTAAGTGAACCTTGGAAGAACATTAATGTAACAGACAACTTCTGTTGCAGTAACGAATGTGACATCTGTTGTGTGCCAGGCAATGAAACTCTGAAGTTTCCACCGTAGCTGTACTCGAAAATCATTCAACTTCTGGCATTCGGTTTTTAACTTAAAGGAAATTCTCTAAAAACAAATAATCCTGTCAATATTTATCAGCATGAGAGAATACGTATTTACACTAACTTTTTTGTATCTTTTGTACGTTATGGATGGCAACCCGAACGTGGCCTGAACCTCTGGCTCCGTTCCGTCACTCTCAATCTGAAGCGTGCTTGCGCTTTTGAGAACTCATATACGCGTTTCCACATGCGTACGCCCTATAGTGTCTCGGTCTTAATTTTCACTCTTTTCTGTTCTTCCACCGCAATTTGTTTGTATGAGTCAGTTTCTTATTCTGAATAAATCTTTGCAAATTCATTTTAAAATTCATTTTGACACTTCGGTGTTGTAGAGTTTGCCCTCCTGTATCGAAAGGTATTGTCGGTACTCGTACTCTCCTATATCGAACCTGCACATATGTACATTTTCGTCTCCCTGCGAGTAACGCTCCGAACGATTTTCATCTCTTCCGACCAGAGACTTTCTTCTTCTTCCATCTTTCTTCGTTCTCCTAAACTGGGATACTTACTGGCAATTTTTTCTCTTCGGTATTTGGTGGACTGTTTAATCCTACCACGACATCTTCCATTTGGTCCATGTCTACCTTTCCTCTTTTTCTTTTCCTCGGTCTTTACGGCGATAGGGTTTTTTACTTATTTTTGGCCTGGTATTTTGATATTCTTCTTTCCTACTAGTCTTCATTTGAGTCCTTACACTGGAACAACTTCTTTCCTTTGATCCGCGATGATGCCGGCGTTTTGCGTTGATTCTTTCTTGTACCTTCGGGCGACGGCCAATCTTTCATACTAAACTGGAAATAGCTTCTTTCATTCTTGCACTGACGTCATCATGACAGTAGCTTTTTCCACAATCGTTTCAGCCCTGAAAACTTTCTTAAGACAGGGTACTTTTCATTTCACCTTGATGAATGGACTTCTCCACGATCATTTCATCAAGAGAATTTGTGACTTTCTCGGGAATGAACGCATCCGCTAGCTGAGTTAAAATTGTATCAGTGATCGGTGCATCTATCAATTCGGTGTTTATTCCCATTATTGGTAGTTGAAACAGGTTTCCACATCAGTTTCTTTCTTTTACAGCATTTATGAATATCAGTTGATCAATTATATCTGAGGTCACTTTCATCAAAGGTTCGTTTATTACCTTGATTTCCAAAACTGTTCCTTCGTCTTCATTATGCCCATCTGGCTTTTGAGTCACACTGGTCTTTTCTTCTTTATCTGATATGAAGGTTTCTGTGTGGCTGGCAAGGTCCACTTTGGATTCATGTAATCGTCCATCTACCTTTCGTTCCACATGTTGAGGAAGATTTTGAGTAGCCTCATTCACATCTTGTTTACATGCCTTGCGTTGTAGAAGGCTTGCACATGCCTTGCATACATATCTTGTTTGGTCATCATATTTTGTCTAAGGTGTTCGTATAGCTCAGCCATCTGTGCCGATAAGGTTTCCCATGACTCTTGCTGAGTATTCAAAACTTCCGTAGTCCCAGTGTTATTCATCGGTTTTTGATCGAGGGATGTTACTTCGCATTTGTTTTCATCTCTGACACGTAATTCCTGTGCCATTTCTTGGTTATCTAAAGATGATTCTAGAAGACTTTCCTCGTTATTCTTATCTTCAGAAATAATTTTACTTTTCTCAGGTTGCTCCTGTTCGTTTATTTTTTGCGATTCCTCAGTATCCGAAACTAGATTTACAGAAATTTCAGCTATTTGTTCGCTAAACTTACTATCTTTTGCTTCGTTAATAACTATACTTTAAATTTCTTCAGAAGATTTCTTCTTTTCATATCTTATTCCTATCCTCTATCCAGTAAATGGTATTTCCTTCGCATGGATGGTATACATTGGTCAATTGGACGCTTGTTTTTCTAAGTATATTTCTCTAGTTCTTTGAAGAGTGTAATATGTCTTTTCTCGAAATTTTAAACTCTTCTCTACTGCAGCATTCACGAATACCTCGACTTTTTGTCTATTAGCCATTTTACTCAGGATTTGTTCCTCGTAATTCATGATCATCTTCAGTCCTTTACACAGCAACAATATTCATTGACGACTTCACTTTAAACTCTCTGACTACTAGGTCCCTGTTCGGGCGCAATAAGTAAGATTTTCCCTCTGTACCTAAAACGTAGAGCTAAGGGAAAGTCATAATATGTCAGTGAAAATAAACAAATCAAATACCAAGCTTGGTGACATGTATCGAGCTGAACGCAACTATTTCGCATTGGTACCGGAAGATATACACTGCAAGCAGAAATAAGATTTACTTGACAGGTAAGTCGCTTCAAACATATGTGTTGCGTTGAATCTTCATAAGAAACCTTGTCTAAGCTTCTTTATTGGCTAGATAGTCACTTACACTTCAGCAAACAAAATATTTTCAGAATCATAAAAGAATATTCATAATATCAAAATGTATGCAAAGTTTATTAGCAATGTTATATGTTATTTCGCGTTTGATCGTTATGCGTAAACGAGAAACGTATGAATTATCATGGGAGATCTTGAATAGGCAACGATTAATTTAAATAATATCAAGCATTGGTATTCTTTAACAGTCATTATTTTTATGAAACACTTTTCACACCGATTATAACCACAGTTTGGTGTTGGCTTTATCTCCTACAACACGGAAGAGATTCTAAATTTATATTACTGCAATTGTAACTACACTTCTCAATGTATCAGTTCACGTATCGCCCTCATGAGCAGAATCCCGAACTTTCGCAGTCCAAGAACAATACAAATTTCCTGGCAAGAAATCCTTTCAACGTAAGGAAAACATGAAGTCTACGCACAAATTCTTTCGGAAGATGCATTCATTTCCGATGACTTCAGCAAGTAGAACAGATTTTTATGGTGAATTCCAGTCAAATAACCTCTTACTATATTTAGAGTTCTTCTTTTATATATGGATTCGCTAGATACTGACCCTGGAGAACCTGACTTCAGTGCTTTACTTAATTTTGCCACGACTACCTAAGCCGTAAATCCGTCAGGCAAAATATACTTATTTAAACCAACTTGTCCCGACGCTCTAATTCTGGAACGAACAGCTGCCGCATCAACTACGAAGATTCTCGATGTAACGTTCCACACTATGTACTCGTAGCCGCGGAATCAAACCATAACGTCTCGGAAAGATTGTATTGCACTGGCTATCCTATCGTCGGATCCGAAGCACACAACCAAACTCTCTGAAGAGAATCCCGAAAACAACTAGTATGCCCCAATCCAATGATTGTGCCACATCAGTGGCGACGGAAATTCAGGATTCGGTGATAAGCCGAAAGAGCTTTTTATCATCTTACGGTCTTAAAATCTCGGAAACATATCATCCAAATGCGTGGTATGGTTTAATCTGACCAATTATTAATAAAATCATATCAGTCAGTATTTTGGTCAGTCAGTTTCTATTTATTTTGCTGGTCCACAATTGTGGCCAGCACCCGCTTCGAGGGTTACGTCCTCTATCCAGGCGTGGGAAGGAAGGAGAAACATATGAGACTTGAAGATGGGTAGGTGGTCTAAGGGTGATTATGACATTTAAGTATCATCTATTTCTCAAGATTAACAAACCTGGACATTATAAGCATTGTGCTTATAATAATTAATTAGGTTCTAAATTTATCGATGACTATGAAATGGAAGATGAGTATGAAGTGCAATTGTCAGCACAGTACTTTGGCAAAAGCGGACGAATGGATGATTATCATCTCACCTAGGGGCGACGCTAGGTATTGATGGAAAACAGATGAGCCCTACATGTTACAATTATGAATACTGTGCGGTGATGTGAATGAAGAGTGAACGATAAGTGAAAGACGATGAGAGGTGTAGTGTAATTTACTCAGGATTGGTAGGTTGACTGAAGAAGAATACATACGGACCTGAGTATGTTGCCTGAAGTTGTACTTTAAAGTTTTCTTTAGCTGCAGGCGTGATTTTGTGTAGAACTTCGTTTCTTTGGAAAGGGTATAAATTTTGAAAAGTTAGTGTTAGGAAGAGATAACCTGTTCGATGGTCGGAGGAGGATGGATAGATAGATTAATTAATGAAGGGTTCTGTGAATGGAGGGGCGCGAAGAGGCACTGCTAGGAAATTAGAATCTGGATCGGGTTCTCGGAGTCCTTTACATTTGTGTGAGAAAGTGGGATGCTGTTCGTTGCACTGACTACATTTCGGTGAATTTGCTAGGTTGGTACAGGCTTTTGTGTTATGGTTTCCTTTGCAGTATCCGCATTTAGGCTGATTCTTGCATTCATATGTGGTATGATCGTTGTATATTTGGCATTTTCACACCTTAAAGGTAATGGTGGTTGTGTACGAGATGGTTCGACTCTTTGTCGGCGTCTATATATGTATACACCGTGTTTTAACAGTAGGTCTATGGTTAGTTGGTGTGGATTGAGTACACGGATCATATAGCTGTTAGTGCCTTCTTTTGTTTTTATTCTTAGGCATTTCGTGATAGTGTGTCCCTCCTCTCTCATTTCTGCTTCTGCGTCTTCGTCTGTGATACCTAGGTCAACGCCCCTAATTACAACAGATAATTGTGGTGCTAGTCTAGAAGCTGGTTGCATACGGATGGTTCTAGCTGTTACAGAAGTAAGCTGAGCATCTTTGCCGATAATTTCAAAGCTAAACTTGTTTCTGATCGCTGTAGCTAATGTACTGTCAGGTGAATTGATGATTATTCCGTTACGTGTCGGTATTATCTGGTGAATAGCATCTCGAGGAACATATTTCATTAATCGCTGAAAAAGCTCTTTTGGCGTTTGGAACCTGGTGTCAATTTTTGAGAAGAAAAGGGTGAAGAGGAGATTTTGAAGCTGCTAACTGTTCGTGTTGGTCTGAAGATGTGATGTTAATTTGCTGCTCTTGATTGGAATCGGAATCTGAAGCGCTGAGTATATGTGATCTTTTACTTGGTGGTGACTTGCCGTTGCCTGAATGATGATGGTGATGAGCGTGATAGTGAGCTAGTTCGTGACAGTTGATCAGTGCTACGCTTATGCTTAGGTATTGCTCCTTGAGATGATAATTTTGACGTAACTATGGATGAAGTTTGCATGACGACATTTGGTAATTGATGTGTTCCAGAGTTCGTTGGTTTTCGCATGTTGATGAGTTGGAAGTGATACGAAAATGTTGATGATCAGTCTCTGTACAATGACTGCAAAAGTATGGATATATCAAACTCACTCTCACACTTCGACAGTGAGAAATGCCGTATTTACTTTAATGGCTGTGTACGTACTGAACTCTTCTGTACGTCTGCTATACAGAGTAATCGGTAGCACGTTAACACACCAAAGATAGGCTAGGTTTGAGTCTCTTGTCAGTTCTGCTTTTTTGTATATTAGCAATGTTGATGGCATAGCTAATACCCACTGAGAGGGTTACGCCCTCTATTGGGGAAGAGATTTTGTTGTATTTTTGTTTCTACGGTTGTTATTTTCGTTGGTCAAAGATATTTCGTTGATTTTGGTTTACTTACCTAACTACGCAGGTCACTCGCTTTACGTGTGTATGGAGCTGTGGCGTTCTAGTTCTTGATTTATGTTATATGTATGGCTATTTGGAAAATGTGTTCCGTCTCTTGGGCACGTAACTTTAATATTAAATTCTGGTATGTGTTACTAGGCGTTATGCTTGTGATAGTATAATATAGGCTGGTGGTTGCAGATCTGTGAAAGCTGTGAGGTATGGGATTTCTGGGTGATTGTCTGAGAGAGTGGAGAGACCGTCAATTGGACTGAAACCTAACAAGGAGACCGTCAACATTGTCATGCCGAAACCTACCCTTAAATCATTCATTCGTGTCGAATACACCAAAATAACACTAAACACAAAATTTGAGGTGCCAATTCAAAGTTCAAGTGGGCAAAAAATTGTCAAAAAACGGAAAATTTGGTCAATAGTCGTCAACAATTTAGCAATCAGGTATAAATCGAAAGAAAATCGAGAAGCCAAAGATTATCTAAGGTTGTGAACGTTTGATAGCCAATCAGATATACTTAATCGTTAACCCAGTTATTTGCCCAGATTGTTACCAATTAATGCAGCCTATAACCTTATTCGTGGACCGAGATCATAACCAATATCTTTTATCAAAACCTAAGTACCGTTTTTCAACTGGTGGTCTGCACCCAGCCTGCAAATAAGTAGTTAACCGTTTTTCAACTGGTGTTCTGCACCCAGCGGATAAGTAAGTAAGTAATTAGTTAACCTAGAGTACCGTTTTTCAACTGGTGGTCTACACGCAGCGTACCAGAAGTAAGTAGTTAACCTAGAGTACCGTTTTTCGACTGATGGCTCACCCAGCGTGCAAGTAAATCGTTATGCTTATTTAACCTGACGCATATATCAGAAGCCTGATGGCTTTTTGCGTTCAAAGAACTCCGAATAACTTTCACCCTCTGGCACTGTAAAGTGACGTCAATCTCAGTCTAACGGCACGCTTCTCAATCTTGATTATGTGTACGCAACACGATATCCTCGTAGAAAAGTTAACCAATCAGACTTAAGCTAGGTTTAGGTTATGTCAGTTCTGCACCAACGTCTTTATGTCATGTAATTATCTCATGAAATTTTAGTGTTATACTAACTTGTAGACTTGAATTCAGGCCAATAACTGATTATATATTTAAATAAAGTAATCAGTAAACTCAAGGACATTAGTCTTTTTATTATTTATCGCACATCTGTTGTGCGCCAAGCATTCATCTCTGTACTTTCCACGGTAGCTGTTCTGGAAAAGCATTCAACTTCTGCATTCGGTTTTTAACTGAAAGGAAATTCTCTAAAAGAGTGTTCGTTTATACAAAGAAGGGATATAATAAAGTGTTTGAAGCTTTTAACAAATAATACTCTCAATATTTATCAGCATGAGAACATACGTATTTATACTAACTTTTTTGTATTCTCTGTACGTTACAAAATGTCCAAAACAAAAATGTCCAAAGTGAAAAGTCCAAAATAAAAATGTCCAAAGTGTAAAATGTCCAAACGCCTAAATCTCGAATGCGTAAAATGTCGTAAGGAAAATATTACTGAGTAAACTGTTCAAATAATAATGTCCAAATCCAAAAATCTATGCTAAAAATTAAAAGTTTGTTTGTCCGCCGTTCCATGGATATATAAAACCACATGGTCACTGGCTGACTGACTGATCATAATTCTCAGGTCAAACTACTGGAGCTAGAAATACCAAATTGGTATGAAGGTGTATGATCAATAGTAGCTAACAGTAAATTCCGACATTTTGAAAAAGTCGCCGTCTTGGATCCAAAATAGCCGCCAAACCCATTGTTGTATAGAATATACAGCCTAAACAGCTGGAGCTTGTGAAGTAAAATTTGGCATGAAGGAACATTATCACTAATAGGTTACGAAAATATTACATTTTTTTTTCAAAGACGCCATCTTGAATCCAAAATAGCGAACTCCAAAAATCCATTTTCCGTACCATTTGAGCTAGAGATACGAAATTTGGCATAAAGGTTTATCTTCAAGAGTAGGTTAAGAAAATATCACAAACTGTTGAAGGAGTCGCCATCTTGGATCCAAAATGGCAACTTTTTAATATCTTCTTTTATTGTCGTGTCCTACTTCATACAAAATTTCGTATCTCTAGCTCAAACGGTGTGGACAATAAATTTTGTGGGCCGTATTTTGGATCCAAGATGGCGCTTTTAGATACATTTCGTAATATTTTCGTAACCAATTAGTAAAAATGTACCTTTATACTAAATTTCATGTTTCTAGCCCCAGCGATTTAGGGTGTGTATCATATACTACAATCGGTTTGGGGGCCATTTTCGATCCAAAATGGAGACTTTTTCAAAATGTTGTAATATTTTCTTAACCCTTCATCGGTAACTTCGTTTTTGTAACGCGATCGGTAACTTGTGAGGGAATCCCTCACATTTATATTTATTTACTTTCTGTGTCGTTAAAACCTTTCTATCGTCCTTATACGTAAAAATATACCTTTACATTATAATTAATGTTAGAATTTCGGTAATAGTTTGCAATATGGAACCTTTTGCGATTGTAACATTGAAGTAATAATGTTGTAATATAGTAACAATAAATTTTATTCGAAAATTTTTGAAAACAGTTGGAAAGTTAACTATATTTACTTTATAATCTACTTGTTCTTTTGTTTGCTATTTAACATTCGACAGGAAGTTATACACGAATCATATCTGTGGAAGCTTTTACTGTACTGGCCACTTCTATACCCATAGTACATAAGAAGTGTTAGGTAAGGTTAGAATAGGTTGTAGAGTAGAACCTAACTTCGGTAAATGAGTAAATAAGTTCCACCGGCCAATTTCTGTATTAGACGCCTCGAAAGGCTTCTTTATCATATTTGCGTGTGAATAGAACCCAAAATTTGCTGCGCCATTCAAGTTTTCGACACCAACATGTGTCCTTGTACTCTATGTGGAAGAGCTTCATAAAGCGGAATTTTCATGTAGTTTTTATGCTGAATAGTAAGAATAGTTCGAAAACAGCCGTTGTCGAACATCTTGTGTCATGCTAAGGGTGAAAATCCTACTTTCTAGGCCTTTGAACATAGAGTACAAGGGTGCATCTTGCTGTCGAAAACTTGACTGGCGCAGCAAATTTGGGGTTCTATTGACATGCAAACATGATAAAGAAGCCTTTCTAGGAGTCTTATACAGAAATTGGCCGCTGGAGCTTAGCTACACATTTAACCTAACAGTTAACTTCAACTTATCTAATATAATTCTAATCATCAAGTATATATTTTCCAAACTTTGATCGAGAAAGCATCTAGACTTCTGCTGTAACACTACCACCTCACTGACAAATGTTTTCAGTCTTCCTCCGTGTCATCTCCACTGCTCTTCTGGGCTCTGCACTTGTGGCAGATTGTGATAACGTGTTGTCCACAGATTGGCACTCGACAGTCCGCACATCGTGTCTTCGTTTTTCGGTTCTTTCTCTTTGGACAAAACGCACACTTTGCTTCTTCCCTGCTCTGGCTTGATTCGGGTACAACTTCTTCAGATGGA
>JAGDQP010055187.1:0-13190 GCA_022664845.1 Lepisma saccharinum
AGTCCATATGCATTTCAATGAATTGGTGCAAGTTCAAAGAATTTTACACCTGCTGCTTTCACTAAAGCTAGAATCTCTCGTCTGGTCGTAATCATGCAGCTTTGTCCTTCTCATTAAAAAAAACAACAAGTTTTTTCTTTCCAGGTATTCTGCCAGACCCCCGACCCCACAAGTTCTCGAGTACCCCATCAATATTTGAAATGTTTGCCGCCAGAAAAGTGTAGAAACTCTGCAGATTTCTACTTACCTACACTAATTTTGGCCATACCACTTCCTAAACTGGAAATACTGGCGTATTCTGTTTCTTTCTTAAATTATCTTAGGCATAGCAACAGTATTTATTAGTTCTAATCACATGAAGTGTATTATTAATATGTGAGGAGCATGTAATTATATTTTGAACATTTGTCTGTTCAGACAGGAAAGCTTGGAACCTCTAGCCTTGACGATCGGTACTGGGAGGTGACACCAATGTCCATGCCGACCATTTTGACTTGAGATTTTACCTTTTTTTACTTAGTCACACAGTAAAAAATTGTTTCTTAAAATTGAATGAAAAAGTTCTTCTCTGTGCACCGAGAAACAATTTTCTTATAAACGAGACATTAGCATTCTCATTTAATGTAAAATAAGAACATGTCTCATTTTAAATTACCGTAGATGAGAATGCTGATTGATATCCCATTTCTAAGAAAATTGTTTCTCGGTGCACAGATAAGAGCTTACTTCTTGATTTTAAAAACAGATTTTTACTATGCACCAGACAAATGCCGAGAGTCTATTTGGAATTAAGTTTATTGATGCTACTTTCCCTTTTCTTCTCTCACGAATAGTGTAGGTTAGATAAAGATGCTTTGTAGGCTCAGATTCTGAGATGCGAGAGAAAGTTTCAACCACAGTAATTTATTTCTCTTTTAAGAAAATCTCATATTAATCTCGGAAATTGTTATGGAGCTAACACTTGCGATATTTGCCAATGTTTGCGTTATTCAATTTGTTGAACAGTAGACTAACTAATAACAAGTGTCCTTGAACGTTCGATAACTTTCTTCAGTAGCTCCGTATTAGGGTAACTAATTGTTTTTCGGTATGAATGATGTATGTTAATGTGCAAATTTTATGATTTGCTGTGGTTTGTGTTAACAAGAGTTCTGTAGTATTTCTCTAATAGCAAGCAAATAAAATTAACCACAAACACTATTCCCATCACAAAGGAGTATGAACGTTTGTTGTTCTAAAACTTCGCACAAAAGCAAACCCACACATGCTCCCGCTCCAACTCCATCGTAACATGACCTCGGTGCATGCTAAGTTCAGCGCTTTTTCCTTGGCATCTGCTATAAGTGGAATATTTTTCTACGTTTATTTCGTGTGTATTTCTTGGCTTACTCACATCTTTTGTCTAGTTATTATCACACTAAACTTCCGGGGAAATAGTTCGGAATTTGAACTTTTTATGTGCCCTTTTAAAGGCATCCTTCGTTCCAGTGCTGCCAGAAGCATATATTTAAAATTCACACAAACAGTGCTCGAATTCCACACACTTAAGATTAATAAATACACATACGTATCGATTCCACACGCCATTCTTACCTTCCCCCCCAAAAGTTTTACTTGTCCCATTCAAATGAAGAAGCATCCTATTATTTTGTAAAGTAAGAGCAATATACATGCATGTAAGAGCAATATAAGACATGCTCCTAACAAAGTTATTGAAGTTGTCGTGAGGTAGATGGGTAGCTGTAGCCTCGATTTCCAGCGACATCGCCAGGGGATTGAGCTTTGCCTCCCCCCCTTTCACTCCCACAGAAATTCAATTTCTATAGAAAATCTGTATAGTTTTGCATACAGTTCTCATCCCTGGCCCTCAAGATTCTTCGTAAATATTTTTTTTTTGTAATACACATACAGGATAATGAAAAACACCGTGGGAAATTTTGAGTTCTGAAATATTTAAATTCTAATAAAAGAAAGGGAGCCACTTTTACTTACACGTACGTGACCACATAGATATGCTGCTCTTAGGCTGCTTTTATTGAATGCTTATCCTTGCTAACCGACCTTTTACGTAGATGGTCTACCATGTTGGAACATTGATTTCCCTTATATCTATATGTGAAAAAATTGACCCATTTGGAATAAAAAGTTGTATGTTAGAGATAGAGAGAGCAAATGTAGAGGGGGAATTAGAGATGACTTCCATCTAATTGTTCTTTACAAACTTGTAATTCCCTCTTTCTTGTTGTCATTGACCTCTGGTAAGGAAGCTTCGAGAAATGGCAGTGTCACAAGTAATTTACGTTTCAATCTCATGCCAGTTTTTAACAATGAGCTCATGGACTTCTCAAGCTCATTGGTGAATTATTGAAATTATATTCCATACAGAAAAAGCAGGGATACATATAACACGGAGAACAAGAAAGAATTTCACAGATGAAGATCATCTGTTACCGCTCGTTGAAATTGCATCTGCCACCCAGAAATTCCTTTTGCTCTTTTCTAGATGAAAGGGGAAAATGGGAAGTCTCCTCAGTAAAGTCAATCAAGAAAATATTACTACATAATGCATTTAGAAATTTATCTTGTGATTTTTCTGGAAATATAAGAATCCACATATATTCCACACAGCATTCCATTCCACACAAATTACACACAACTGCCAAAATCCCACACATTTTGTGGAATTCCACACACATGGGCAGCACTGCTTCGTTCAGACCAGGAAAAGAGCTGCAAAAAGAAGCTATTGCTCTCTTCCAGGAAATATCCTGGCATTCACGTGATGCAACTGGAAAGATAAACCTGTTAGGGCTATCAGCATAGATGGCATGAGAAGAATTTTAACCTACGCGGCGTCTCTAGTATATTGTAGATATAATACACTTAACTTGCACTTTTTCTACATATCTCTGAAATATGTACAAATATGTACAGCTTCCTGTACAAATATGTACAAAAGTGTTAGTGTTCAAGAAGTGTGACCTTTTGAAGGTCAGTGTTGAACGTTTTCTGCGCACTTAATTTTTTCAGGCTTACTTTAATAAACACTTCTTGTACATATTTTGTACGCAATATGTCCTGGTTACTCATTGTGTTGAACTATTAATTTAGCGAGAAAGGTTCTTCTAGCTCAGCTGGTTGAAACAATACGAAATCACCTAGTCTTTTCGACGAGACGAGATTTAGGCTGTCTCGTTTCAAAAATATCTTGTCTAGAGAATGTATCGTCTCGAAAATATCTAGTCTAGAGAATGTCTCGTCTCGAAAAGATGTATACTTTGCATTACGAGAGCTCTGTCTCGTCTCGTTTTCTATAGCCATTTCTCTGTCTCGTCTCGTTTCGTAGCAACACTAACCGAATTATCCTGTGCTGTATCCCCGCTGCCACAGACTTTTATACTTCTTTCCTAGACTACCGAAATCGTTTGTTGATTCTCTCTAACTTACTTGGAAAAGTGTAGAAAAATGTACACTAAATATTCAAATAGTGCTCGAAGTGAACATACAACGGGGTGATCAAAAGTTGTTTCATTTGTAGATATGCATGTATGCTTTTAAAATGTACAAGAAAAGCAGTGTAAGCAATTCCCAAGCAGCGATTCCTCTATGTTGTATGAATGTAGCCTGTACTGTGCAGGGTGGGAATGCAGGGAAGGATAGGAGAGTATACACACTAAATCAGAAGAGCAGGAATTTTCAATCTTTTTTTCGATAAGAAAGTAATTTTATCAAAAATTATTGAAATTCAATCGAAAATGGTGGTTTTCATCGAAACACTCTCGCTTTGGATATAAAATGTGATCTTTTATATGCGACTCCGATGCTACACGAACGTAATTAATTTTTCAAACTTGAAAGGGCGATTTCTCATCTTTTTAGAGTGGTTCACAAGGCAACAAGGGTACTAGACAAGCTTGTTTTTCGTAATTTGTTTCAAGACGAAGCCCTACTGTGAAGTTAATCGCCTTTAGTTAAAAACGACACCAGAATAACTGATAAATTTTCTCAATGAGAAATATATACCAGAAGACGCCAAAGATGCGTACAAGAAATCTTTCAACGTTGTTCTTTAGTACCTAACGGGAAGAAATAAAGCCTTTTGAAGGCGTTCTCCCGCAGTTGCCTGGCTATCCTAAGGGATGAAACATTTCATCGCTGTCTTGGAGGTAGTAGGTTCAATTCCCACCGAGGTCAAGTCTTTTCCTCTTTTTCATTCATAAGAACATCACTTTTTTCTTACTACTTTGAATAAATGGTCCCTTTTCTTCTTTTTACATTTTCAGCATTTCATTGCGTAGTTTTCATGTTCAAAAAGTAAAAACTTCCTCCGAATCGATGGAAATTCATCTGGAAAAGATTACATTCCCATCGAAAAGAGATGCCATAGAACCCATCTTTTTCCGAGTGGAAATTTCTCACCGATGAAAATCCCCTCACAGTGATCCCTCTTTCCGCTCACGTAAGATGAAATATTCCGCTCAATTCGAACAGAATTGCGCTCTTTCGAATTTAGTGTATACGCTGAATTCGCATCGAAACGTTTTTATCTATTGTAGTTCTTACGTAGTGTCGCTATTTTCTAGCATAGGTAGTATTTTGAACTACAGTTGGGGAAATTTGAATTCAATTCTTAGTGCTGGTATTTGATATTAGACCCTATTACTTTTCTCTTCATATATTTTGCACTGAATACCAAATTCATGTTTATAGACTAAAATGTTATGCTTAACAACAGTTATAAAGAAACGCTTTTATTACTATGCCTTTATTTCAAGTTAGTCAATTGATTTTTTTTTATCGGATTATGTCTTGCATAACAAATTTTCTGGATAATTTGCACAATAACTGAAATTGGGGTCACTTTTGCTGACCCGGACATAAATGACCAGTAGACCCGGTCCGAAACTTGACCCGAATGACCCGGTCTTGGCCCGATTGATCCGACTGACTAGGTCTCTCAGTTTTGACCCAAATGAACAGACTGACTCTGTGGCCCAGCTACCCGATGATCGCGTATGACCTTTACGGTGTTGTATTTTTCGTGCTATAGGGGTAACACTCCGGTCCCGACACCCCTGAAGAAAAACACTCTTCGTTGAAACTCAAGCGTATAATAACTCTGCTTTGCCCTCCGTGACACCGGGTCAGGTCGGGTCCCAAGCATAGACCAGGTGACGCGGTCCAGAAGTTGACGCAATTAACCCAGTAACTATTTTCAGCTCTGGTTTGCACTTATATGACCCGAGAAATGATTAAAAACTAAGGAAAGTTAACAGATAAAGAAACAGGGACAATATATGAATAAATAAAAGTTAGAGGAAGAAACGGATCGAAAGACAAAAAGGCTGAAAATGAAAATCAACGGCCTGGTATAACCTTTTCTTGGAAGTTACCTTCACATTGAAAGACGTACACAATCTAGAGAAACCAGAATAATTTTATTTGCATGTCTAAAGAAATGTTTCTTATCGATATCCCATCCTAACTCAGGTTTCTTCAGGCCATCAGAACATCCGTTGTGTATACATTTAACTTGATGTACTTACGTCAGTATGAGCGTGAATGTTTTTGGGCAAAATTTCTCTTCCTAGACCATAATATGTGGCATCTTCCCTCAATAACCTATATTTATGGTAGTAACTAATGACTTCGGCCTGTCTCTATTCTATTAGCTGTTAAGTTTCTAAAACTAACAAACATCTATTTTCCAGTCGAGATTTGAACCCAGAACCTTTCAGACACTGGCCTGATGTCCCAGATCACACAGATATCGCGATCGGCTTGATTCATTTGCCTTTGTGATTATGGGAAAACTTTTGAAAGCTTTCAATCTGGAAATGCTGGTATAGTCTACTTATTAAATTGGATCGTAAAGGAGTAGATTGGACGCCTATCTTGATAACGAAAGAATGGATGTTAATTTCCTTCACACAAAACATAATGTACCAAACGGCCGTAGTTCAGTGGTAGAGTGTTAACTTCATTCGGGAGGTCGTGTGTTCAACCCCAGTGGCCGACCATCCTGACTGATTTTCTTTCATGATTTTCCTCAGTCACACCAGGCAAATGCCGGATGGTACCTTCAACTTAGGCCCTGGCTGACATCCTCCCGCATCCTTTCCTAATCTTTCTTTTCTTTTCTTTATTCTTTCGATTCTTGATCAAAATCTCTTATAGGGGGGAGAAATTTATCCCTGGCAGGGACGAAAAATGAATTTGTCAGGGTGGGAAACTTATTTGCCAGGGGGAAATCCCTGGCATCCTCCCTCCCCCCGCTAATTCGCACACTGAACAGAGCATTACCAATACTGTAATCTTTGTACTCAATCTGACACAAATTTTGTACTATCGCATATTTTTACAAAGTAATTTTTAAATGCCTTTATTGTTTAGAAACTTAGATGACTTATATGTTCGTCTGATGACATTTCTATTGCTGCAATGACTCTATTCTATTCTTTAGTGACTCAGGATTCAAGTTATTCACTAAAACTTTAACATGACTTAATAAAGCCTGTTTTTAAAAATAGCATTCATTGCCTAAATGGACTCAATTTTCATAGGTGGCTTTTCTACTTCCCATAATGTAGTTCATGAGAGAAGCGAATATCTTCATAGGGGCATTGCTGCCCGAGAGGCATGACAATAGTTCAATAAACATTTTTAGGTTTTGTGCGGAATTTTACCGTATTTGACATTTGGCGGTCGGTAGTTGTCAGGAATCTGTTCTTCTCCGTGGAACTAGCTTTTGCTGGCAAAATATTTCTTGCGGGTTATGAGGTATTATTATTGTTATTTACATTTTCTGAAAATCGGGGTCAAAATTAGCCGGGAACAGAAGGTTTATTTCAGGGACTGTTCCCAAAATTCGAGGACGAATGGTCAGTTACAACACCCTTTTATTTCATTTAAGGCAACCAAAATAAACTTCTTTGTACATTACATAATGTCAGGTAATTGAACTACTTTATAAGTGGGAAACAGGTTTTTGTGCACATGGCAGTGTTACAACGACTTCAGGGGAAAAGCAAAAGAGCTAAAACTGGTTTTCCTTGCTGATGTTGTGACGCTTGGTCATCGTTTGTTGACGTCAGTGTCTATACAGTCTAAGAAAGTGGTGACGAAGCTTATTCAGCAGCTTTTCCTTGTTTAAGGTGAAGGTCAAGATCATGGCCAAATTGTTCAATTTATTTGTATTCTAGATGTTAAATAAAACCTACCGATAAAGAACGATCCTCTAGCGAGGTCTTTGTTACCACTTGAGGTTCTAGAAGTCAAGTCTTCTGACTTACTGGATTACCTAAGGTCAGCTACTATTCCTGACATAGATTAATCTTCTTCCATTGCCCCACTTTAAGACATATATTTGGGTTTGGATATCTAATCGAAAAATTTTGAAATGAGACCTTGACAATTTCCTTGAAAAAGTACCCTTTATATCCATTCTGCAAATCCTTCAATTCATAGTCGTTGCTATCCCTGCTAAAGACGATAAATAATGGTCCTGGTACAAACCATTTAAAGGTTCTATTACAGAAAAAACCTAATTGCCTTTTCGAAACCCTATATTGATACGAGAATGGTTGCTGACTCCAAAATCGATAGATGGCTAGCTATGACTAACTTAATATCTATTGAATTTTCACAAATTTGCGGAATAGAGGAGTTACATGTAGAAATGAGACCACAGGAGATTATTGAGCTTCAAGTAGCGTCCCTCGCCTTAGTTCAAGGTACAGTCTCTTGGGGGTAACAAGAAAAAAGCATAAACCAGAAGGTTCGGTCAGCGAGGATTTGAATCTGCAGCACCTCTTCACTGACGATACCTACCCTGCGACACACTCCACTACACCACAGAGGATTGAAACCCTATACAGTTGGGGAGCGATTCCAAAAATAACAGTGCTTTATCTTTCTGCCTTTTTCAAGTAGCAGGACGCCAACGTGTGCTAGGTTGGAACGTCCCACAGCAATATGTCTTAATTAAACACTGGACATGAATTCAACACTATAAGAAGCATCTCGACGCCCACAGTGTTGCAGAATATAGAACACAAGAAAAGAAACTGATCCTCTCAATTCAAATGAATCTTACAGAGAATTTCACTTTTAGTTACCTTAAATAAAAAAGGAATTGATAAGAAAAAAATAATAAAAAACTTGTTAAAGACATACTTTTCTTAAACACTTCGTACTCTAAAGTAAAAAATAATTTTGTTTATCCACGACTAAAAAGAAAAGCGTGGGGCGCGCTTTACGCTTTACGAAAAGTGAGAATATACAGTCACTTTAGAAATTCTTGAATTGGCGCGCCTCATGCTTTTCTTTTCAGTCATGCATGAACAAAATTATTATTATTTTTTTACTTTTTAGTACGAATTGTTTAAGAAAAGTATGTCTTTAAAAAGTGTTTTTATTATTTTTTTCGAGTTATTTCCCTGTTCGAATACTATTTCACAAGATTATATTTTGTGATCCAAATCCTAAAATATTCTACAACCAGTCTAACCCAAAATCGTTGCAGGCTAGTATTTATTTTAGGATAAGGAAATCTATATTAAAAAAAAATATATTAAAATATGCTTTTAATTTTTGAAATATATAAATATATAGAAATATATGAGAATAACAATGGAATATTGTATTGTCACCCGACTTAAAATAATGCATTGTTGTATTATATTGTATTACCACCCGACGTTAGTCGCTGTGTAAAATTTCGTCATTGTATGACGTCGGGAAATGAGTTAAATTAACGTTGCAAGATTTCAGAACACGACCAATCATTGTGAACTAAAGAAAAGAATGTAAAAAGATCGCCTCGCTGAGCGATGAAGATATGACCGGCTGATATACGGGATTGCTATAAACCCCATTAACACAAAAATTGTGTGGAAAGTATTGAAGAAGACCAGCACCCTTTCTTTCTCTGATCCATTACTGATCCATCACTTGTCAGTATTCTTTAATCGTGAACAACGTTGCGCCGGCAATCTCGCCATGTTGCTACTTTTATCGAAGCATGAAATGGACTTTTTGCAAAGTCCTACTCATCATTTCTCCTACTCAGGGCTGTTCAATGCAGTCTTCTTTTTCTCTCAAATGATATGAAGAGAAATATGAGCTCCTGAGGGCACTTTGACCAAATAGGCAGAACTAGCAACCCATGGTGTTTCAAGGTTAAGAAGCCATTTAAAATTTGCTGCATTTATAAGTATAAAAATAGTTGTTGTGTAAGCTGACATGTGTAGGTCAATCTTGGAGACGCGAGCAATAATAATATTTTACGAAGTCTTCGTGGGGAAAGGGCTACGAATATTGTCTAAGCATGGAAAACTCAAGGTAGCTTTTAAACATACTTCTTATGCAAGGTGTCAGTGTAGGTCATAATACACACGTGTGACTTTCACTAACTCTGCGAAGATGAAGGAAGTACGTGGTTGGACCTTGACCCTACGATTCCCATATTTCTTCTTACTTGCCAATTTTGCTGCAATTAATTATGCACGAAGAGCTTTAATGGAATTGAGGAAGACTTAAATGACAATCGTTAGTTACGGGATGTGTTCACACTTCGTTAACAACGCATTACAAATAAGTTCAATTATGAAGTGTTAAATCTACAAGTGTCCCTCTTTGATTTCAAAAGGCAGCCGCAGAAATTCATCTTCTGTTTTTCAAATAACATTCCCTAGAGTTTGAGTTGAACTATTGAATAATTGTCTTTTTAGAAGTTCAACTATGACCAAACCAAACGCATCCCTGCGAATTACTCAGCACTTCACTTAGGCCACCGAATCCATTGTTGTAGCCCAAAAGCTGAAAGTGGCTAGTCCAACCAGCCCGAGTTGAGTTCTAACTGGCCCAAGTTTCAGTGGCGGATCGTTAAGATGGAATTTCCACATTATGGACACTTTGGACACCCCTATCTCCTTTATTTGACTAGCCCAAAAGCTGAAACTGGCTAGTCCAACCAGCCCAAAATGAGTCCCACCCAGCCCAAGTGAAATCTCGGCTAGCCCAAACATTTGGGGGGCTAGCGTAAAGTTGTCCTTTTTGTTATGACAACTTCATTCGAAGACGTACGTTCAAGAGTAAGTCACGACAATATAATAAAACGTTAAAAAAAGTCGCCATTTTAATCCAAAATGGCCGCCCGAAAACCCATTTTCTAAACCACTAAGCCTAGACAAACGAAATTTGGTATGAAGGTGTACCATGAGGAGTAGGTCACAAAAAATGGTGAAAAAAAAACATGGGGACGCAGCTCCCCCGGTTGGTGGTATATTTGTACCATGGAGGCGCAGTCCGCCAGAGAGTGTTTGATAAGGATAAAGGGGGACGAAGCTCCCCAAACCGTGATGTTGGGAGCGCAGCTCCCACGGGAGTCTGGGGGTGCTGCCCCCAGCGAAGAAAAGCGAGTCTAATTTACTATATAGCCCCATGGTCACTGATTCACTGACTGACTCACTCACTCATCCATATAAATTCACAGGCCAAACTACTGGAGCTAGAAACACCAAATTTGGTATGAAGGTGTAGGACCATGAGTAAGTAAAGGAAAAAATCCGACATTTTGAAAAAGTCTCCATCTTGGATCCAAAATGGCTGCCAAAACCATTGTTGTATAGGATACACAACCTAAACGGCTGCAGCTAGAAACACCAAATTTGGCATGAAGGTACATTAACACTATTAGGTTACTAAAATATTACACAATATATCCAAAGACGCCAGTTTGGATCCAAAATGGTGGACTTAAAATCCATTTCGACACCGTTTTAGCTAGAGATACGAAATTTGGCATAAAGGTGCATTATGACGAGTAGTTTAGGAAAAAAATACAACATTTTGGAAAAGTCTCCATCTTGAATTCAAAATGGCCACCCAAAAAACATTTTCCACACTGTTTGAGCTAGATAAATGAAATTTTATATGTACCATCAGAAGTAGGTTACGACAGTATAAGAGAACGTTGAAAAAGTTACCATATTTAATCCAAAATGGCCGTCCAAAAACCCAGTTTCCAATCCATTGAAGATAGAGGAACGAAATTTGGTATAAAGGTGTATGACCAAGAGTAGGTTACAATAAATAGGGCAAACCTTCCATTTGTGGGCGTAGCCCTTCGTGGGAGAGTGCAGATGGACACCATTGCGGTGGTGCAGTCCCGCAGGGAGATTTTGGTTAAGATAAAGGGGTCGCAGCCCCCCACGGGGTCTGGTTGCAGTGCCCCCATCGAAGCAAAGCGAGTCCATATAATATATAGCCCCATGGTCACTCACTCACTGACTCACTGATCATCAATATTTACAAGCCAAATTTGGTATGAAGGTAGGTAAAGGAAAAAATCCGACTTTTTGAAAAAGTTGCCATCTTGGATCCAAAATGGCCGCCAAAACCATTGTTGTATAGATTGCACAACCTAAACGGCTGAAGCTATAGAAACGAAATTTGGCGTGAAGGTAAATTATTTCTAGTAGATTATCAAAATATTTTCAAATTTTCTAAAAGTAGCCATCTTGAATCCAAAAATGGCGGACACAAAAATCAATTTTCTACACCGTTTGAGCTAGAGAAACGAAATTTGGTATGAAGGTGTATGACCAAGGGTAGTTTAGGAAAACATTGCAAAATGTTGAAAAAGGCGCCATCTTGGATCCAAAATGACCGCCAAACTCATTGTTTTATAGAATACACAGCTTGAACGGCTGTGGCTAGCAAGATGAAATTTGGTGTGAAGATACACTATTGCTAGGAGGTTACGCAAATATTACTAAATTTCTCCAAAGACGCCATCTTGGATCCAAAATGGCGGACACAAAAATTCATTTTCCACACATTTGAGCTAGAGATACGAAATTTGGCACGAAGTATCAAAACAAGTAGTTTAGGAAAACATTACAACATTTTGAAAAAGTTGACATCTTTGATTCAAAATGGTCGCCCAAAAATCATTTTCGAAACCATTCGAGCTAGAGAAATGAAATTTTATATGAAGGTGTACCTTCACAAGTAAGTCACGACAACACAATAAAATGTTAAAAAAGTCACCACCTTTAATCCAAAATGGCCGCCCGAAAATCCATTTTCTAAACCACTAAGGCTAGACAAACGAAATTTGGTATGAAGTGTACCATGACGAGTTGTTACAAAAAATGGGGGTATATTTGTACCATGGAGGTGCAGTCCGCCACAGAGAGTCTGGTTACAATAATGGGGGGCTCAGCCCCCCCAAAACCACCAAGTTGGGAGCGCAGCTCCCACGGTGGCCTGGGGGCAGCGCCTCCAGCGAAGCAGAGCGAATCTGTGTATATTAAAACTCAAAGAAACTTTCTGCAATAAACAAGTGTAAATGTTGCCCTTCTGACAATAGCACAGTAGCAAAAATAGTGAGTCATTTATAGTGAGCAAGTGCCAGGAAAGAGCCACATTTGCGAACTGTATTGAAACCCGTGAGCCTCCAACGCAAGTGTGTTACCCAAGAGGCGGAAAAGGGCAACGTTTGTGAACTGCATTGGAATGTGCACGCATCCAACGCAAGTATGAATAATCAAAATGTCACGACTGTTGATATGAATTGTTAGTAATTTTCCCACAGTCACGTTGGATAACCCGCAATGTCGGATACTCGAAGATCGGGTAATCGGAACTACTATGTTTGAGTGTTTCATTGAAAACGAACAATAACGGTACAGTTTCTCAATATAGCTCTGTGCGAATGGTTACTTGTAAGACAGAAAAGAAAAAAGAATTCAGCATTATCTGAAGTTCGCAGACACAATCTTATAGTTGTAAGAAACTCAGAATTAGAAGATCTGCAAACAATGGAGATTTGTTTTGTAAGATACGCGCAGTGTTGATTGACTTGACTAGAAATTCACAGTTGAAGTTATTGTTCTTCGTTTAATGCGTATAGCAAACATAAACGTTAATAATCTCTCCATCGACACGTGAGAAGTCTTACAACATTTAATAAAGAGATGTATGTTGACATTGGTCATGTGAATTAAATAAAACCTTCCTAACTGTTCCATACAACAAGGACAAAAACTGCGTTGTTGCATATGCCTGCGTAGTGACTCGAGTAACACTAGAGTTCTTAGGCAGGGAATTGTATGTTAATGGCACTACAAAAATAAACTACAATGTACTTTGACACTGCAACAAGTACAAGAGAAAGAGCAGAT
>JAGDQP010055188.1:0-13189 GCA_022664845.1 Lepisma saccharinum
AAAGGACAACAGAATTGGGAAACGAACAGTACCACGCAATCTTGTCCTCTTTGCACAAGCAACCACCACTGCGAGAACCTGCGGCGGACATTAAGGGTCCGTGCGACAAAGGCACAAAACAAGTATGTTTGCAATACAAGACACTCTGAACACTCACAAAGGAAACACTGGTCACTAGGTCAGTATGTACCACTTACCAAGTTCGAACCGAAGAGTACTCATTGTGACGATCCAACTGACGCATGTGGGGAGTCCATTGCATGAAGCGACATGTACTACGAGAGCTGCTGGAAGGAACGCCCACGAACAGCGATGCATACCTCGCACCGACGACATATGTTCGCATAGACGCGATCGAAAACGCCTGGCATGTCTCGGATTCCCTCAGCCGCAGCTGCAATGCGTGCCACGAGATCTTCCTCCGACTCTAACGGGGTCTCATACACCAACGTCTTCATGTGACCCCACAGAAAGAAATCCAGTGGCGTCAGGTCAGGCGAGCGTGGTGGCCATGCTCTTGGACCACCACGGCCAATCCATTGTTGTCCAAAGGAAGTGTTTAAATGATCTAGGACAGCCCGTGTGAAGTGAGGAGGCGCACCGTCGTGTTGAAGCCACACGTGCTGTCGGATTCCAAGAAGAATGTCTTGCAGTAACTCCGGCAGTATCTCCTGCAAAAAGATTAAGTAGTTGGCGCCGGGATACGTGCTGGGAGAAGATATGGTCCAATTAATCGTATATTTATGATGCCTGCCCATACGTTCACACTGAATCGTTCCTGAAATGCGTGCTCTCGAACACCATGAGGATTTTCGACTGCCCACATGTGGCTATTATGAAAGTTAAACACACCATCCCTAGAGAAAGTCGCCTCGTCAGTGAAGAGTATCAGTTGAAGAAATGCAGTATCCTCTGCACAGCGCTGAAGTATCCAATGACAGAAGTCTACACGTGGCGCAAAATCGGCTGGACCAAGACTTGGAACTCGCGCAATATGGTATGGATGCAAGTGTTCTTGGTGGAGAACCCTCCAAACAGTAGTACTGCTTCCCCTCAAGTCACGTGCCATGCTTCGGGTGCTCGTCGAAGAACCCCGTTCCACTCGTCGGAGCACATCCTCTTCAAATTGCGGGGTTCGTACACGTCTCGTTGCACCACAGTCGATTCTGTTGACGGTGAAGGTACATCTCTCCCTAAGCCGACGTTCTAGTCTGGCAAAGATAGTACGTGACGGTACTCGACGATGTGGAAAGCGCTTGGCGTAAAGAAGACGCGCACGCCTTTTATGACGATGAGCTTCGCCATAAATTAATAGCATTTCTGCATACTCATCAAACGTGAACTCGGCCATTGCATTAAACTGCACGATCAGATCACGAGAGACTGTTCTCTGGCCTCGATCACAAAGCAAACTGTTGTACGGTGGAGAGGATTGTACTGATAGGTGTACGTCAAGTTATGTGCAGGGGCTCGCAGCGTGAACGTTATACACACCAGTTGGAAAGCCATGTGAAAATGCTTGTTTTTATTGAACTAATTTGCTGTGCTTGTTGATAGATACACATTCTGGTAAAATGAGATACGAAGTCAGAACCAGGATTGGACATGTGAAGCACTCGGAAGGTAAAACCGGTACGAACTCTTTATTATACACGTTATTCCTGCAAATTTACTTTTCTTCCTGCAATGCACAAAAGTGCTGTATTATCTGCTTCTTTACTCGATTATGTTACGTCAAACACACACACATTCCACTATGAACAACAAAAATGGCAAATTGTGGTTTTGGCTCAGCTGGTGATGATTACTGCGTGTCTTGTGACAACCTTGAATGATAAGGCTCGTATGGTTCAGACTTCATTGTGCCATCATGTTGTTTCCGGTCGACAAGCATTCATAAATAGAAATAGTCCAATACTTCATGCATTCATATTCATGTCTTCCACGATCTGCACATGTGACACAATGCGTGCGTGCGTGAATTGTTATTAACGTCCTAAACGAGCTAAAGAGCTTCTAGGGACGGGACCTACAGCTTTACGTGGGTTCCGACCCACATGTGTCCCCACCGGGAATCTAACCCGGGACCCCTTTGTTAGACGGAAGCGAGCGTTACCACTCACCCACAGGGGACACGTGCAACAATGAGTGGCATATCTCAAGCTTCGACATTCGTTTCAAAATTGTACAAACCCGCTTTCTGTCTTGGCCCTCTTCACTCGTTCTTTGAGCTCGGGATTTAACAATTACGTTCGGTCATACTGTATTTGTCATTTATGACACAGTCCAGTCACATTTTGCACAATGTTTCTCGGCTTAATACTACTAGCATCATTTGTTACTCACACAGATCAATAATAAGACTACGTTTTGTACTGCTTTTGCGTGTTTCGCATGTACGTAGAACCCTCCGCAAACCAATTATCTTTCATGTGACATTTCAAAAACGTTATACACTTGCAACTTGTTTACTAGTAGTTATGCATCCACTCATCGCCACCCCACAATTCTCCATATCTTTGATTCTGTTTGCACTATCGAAGTGGCACAGACGAATTCTACTTTAATATTACATACTCTTTCCTTTCCAGCTCATTTTCACCGATCTTTATTTGCAAACATAAGCGGGAATCCCTCACTTCCTTTGGGGAATCCCTTGCGCAATTGTTCTGGAGTTTTGATTTTGATATTTTTTGATACAACGCATATGACTTCCTTTATGAAAATCCACGCCGCCTATGTCACGGCCATTCGTCTTTGTGCTACAGCGTCTCAAAGTCCATGCCGCCAAATTGCCCACGCCCATAACTCGTAAAGAACGCCGCTTTGCGATTTGTGTCCACATAGTGTTTTGTTTGTTTTGATGTCTACTTTCAACTCCCAAACGCTGTAATAGGAATTACGGAACACCCTGTATATACTTCTGTGTGTGTGTATATATATTTGAATGCGTAAGAATGTTCATATTTATTTAAAGATAAACATATGAAGAAATAACAGAAACTCTGGTTGTTATCAATTTATGGAAATTTGATAAATCTATGGTTGAAGACCAACATGTCCTCTTGCTTATTCTAGTCGAGGGATCATGTATAGTTTGCTGGAAGAGCACTGTTTGAATAGAAGTCGTCTAGTTTAGTTGTATATGGTAGAATTATGAAATCGGGAATTTTGTAAAGTGAAATATTCCACCAATAATAATATAGTAGTGAAAAGGAATAATTTATACATACAATTGGTCTTTTAACATAACAGGAACTTTCCATTTAACAAATTCCTTATATTGGATAATTAAGGACATATTATTTTTCTTTCAACTCCTATCAAATGGTAAATTACAGAAACGCTTAATAATAAATCATCTTAAATAATGTTACGCGGAATTTATGGTTCGGACAGGGAATAATAACGATTATCTCCTTTTAGTCAAACTTCCATAAACACAATTTTAGCTTACATCTACTAAAAACAAGGCTAATACATTTAAAAACTTGTAAAATAGCATTAGAATTCACTTCAATTTGAGAACTCTATGAGACGTAAAGGGTATATTTATTATAATTGATACCTGGAGTACCCAATAAATGCTTTACGTAAGCTGGAATAATACTGATATCAATTTCGTTGAAAAATATCAATTATATAAATAAATATTAAAATTAGAATATAAACCAAATAGTAATGGACCATGCATTGATTTTTCGGTCTGAGATGCACAAGGAGCTTAAATTAAATCTAACGAATCACAATTATTTTTAATATTAAAGATGTATTCATTCAAATTGTTGAAACGTTGTAGAAGTAGAATCTTAAGAAAAGATGAGAGAAATAAATGAAAATATCCTCTTAAATAACGTACTATGCTATAACCTCATAGAAGGTGAAAATAAGATGTAGCATGAACGGAACTAATAATATATCTAACTACTTACCTTGATTGAAACTTTAGGGTTCTCCAAATGCTTTGCCGAATATGCTAATGTGCTTTCTGATTCATGCTCCTGTTTTATCTTGCTGATTTCCTCTAACCGCTCGCTTTTACATTCGCGTATATTGGCGTCAAATAAATATTTTTCAGACGATAGAATTGGTAAGTCGCAGCATAATGGATCTACATTATTCTCGGCCTTTATAACAGTTGAGCTGCATAGCTGTTTGAAAAATATAATATAGTTACAAACAAATAAATGAAGCTTTTAGAAACAGTGTAACAACCCCTTGATCAGATTATTAGCTTCAAACGTTGGTAAATACAGGCCAGAGTAGGGACAGCCTTATCATTGATATTTATTTTTTTGAGACCCTTTATTATTTTATATGCAAAATATCGCTGTTCAAAAGCATATGTGATTTCACTTAGGTAAAGTTAATAGCTCTAGCAACACATCGATAATCGGCCGACATCGGGCACATATACAGGGCCAATATTACAGATACCGTAATTTGCTGGCGTTCAGGTTAAACACCGATTTAAATTAGCTTTGATATTCCGACATTCAAAGCTATTTCTGATATAAGAAACTTTCGTATCTCATCCGAAAGACGTGTAAAAACTTTGCAGATTATTTTTTTTTTTAATATTATTCTTTGTAGATGCTTTTGAGATGTATAAAACTTCTGCACGTCCTGCTTAAGTCACTTTGTAGTGGAAAGTCTGACAGTGTCACCACATTCCATGAAGGGGTTAACGAAATGCATATTTGACGGATGTGTTACTCATTATGAAGGGATACGTAGCTGAGTTGGTAAGACAACAGACAAATCCACAAGATCGCAGTTTCAAATCCGGTCACAGGCAAGTAACAACATTTTGAAATGTAATTGAAGACCCGAAAATAAGACGTCCATTAAAATAAATGGAGATATATAATCAAAATAGAATTTATTTTTTAAAAAAATACTGCGAAAATGCACATACTTTCGTTTAAAAACAGTAAATTCCTCCCAGCAATCAATATCGGAATATGGGTAAAAATGTTTGCAATCAGATATTGACAGTTGTTGGATAGAAACATCGTTCAACATAGGAAAACATCCGTTCAATATTGATCCCGGAAAACGTCTCAAACACAAATTGTGTATTGAACATCTATTTACGAGTAACCCGTGCACAGTGTATAGTTGAATTAATAAACACATCTATCTGCTTATCAAGTAATGGGCGTCGTCATTCTTATGTTCTCTCGGAATGAAGCTACGTTCACTAAGATAGGACATTAAGGAACTAAGAATTCGTACTTACAAATTATCTTACTCTCTCTCTCTCTCTCTCTGACACACACACACACACATACATGCACATACATGCACACATTTGCATAAGCACGAGTAAGACAACTTTGCGCACGAGTGACGATGAAAAACGTAATATCCGCCAACCAACCGTAAATATACAGTGTATTGTACGAATAACACAAAACTTCATTGAAATGAATATTTTTACTATTGTGAATTTTTGAATTATGCATTCAATTAAACATATGTTACGGAAAGGAAATATGTTTGTGATATCGACCTGGCACATGCGAATTGATGTTACTCGCTCAGGAGTATTCTTATTCATGTCTATTTCCAAACATTTTTACTTCAGAATTTTTTTGGGGGGAATCGTGTGTTTCCATCGAGCAATTCCGTGCGGCACAACTGAAATATTTCTGGTTGTGTAATTGTTGATCAAGCAGGTGGTAGCATGCCGCATCAACTCCTTTATAATAGTATTTAAAATGTGTACAATTCGTTTCTCTATGATATTCACTGCCAACAGCGTATAAAGTATTTGTTTAGTCTCGATGGTCTTTACTTTCTTATCATATTTTTGCCGGAAATATTTTGCAAAAGTATATTATATTGTGCATCTGAATGCATGAATATGTAGATAAATATTTAAAGATAAAAAGACAAATAAATTCAAATGAAATTTGCTTGTTCTTTGTTCGAAGAACACGAACTAATATAAAACTGATAAATTTAGGGTATAAAAATAGCATATGTCTTCTTGTGTATTCTACAGGAGGAAAAACGATGTGTAGTTTAATGTGTAGTTTGCTGGAAGACCATCATTTGAACAGCATTTATATTGTTGTGTTGTACGTAGTAGGATTATGTAAGATTTTTATCAGGTCAAACAAGTATTATACCATAAATAATGAAGTTGAATAAAGGACTGGTTTTGAAATGCAACTCATTAGAAGATTATAACATCCTTTCATGGACGGTTTCATAATATAGGGTAAATGAAGATCATCCTTTCAAGGAAAGATTTCCTAACATAGGGTAAATGAAGATATGTATCTCATAATATTTCCTTTCGATTTGACAACGTAAAATGATGTATTATAGCAATGCTTTATATTAAAACTTTTGACATAGTTGTAAGCTAATGTTACTACAGCAGTAACTTTACTGCTGTACAGCATACACTATTCACACAACACACAATAAAGTTGTTTCATTCCTTCAATTTCCATTATTGAAAAATGTAATACGTTCTTCTCAAATATACTTAGACTGAAGTACTTAATTTTCGATTAACTCTCAGTACAGCAAAGAAGAAAGCACTTTCTTTAATACTTCCAAGGAAAGCACTGTCTTTAATACTTCCTCATGAGGAAAGCTCGGCGGGCCTGCGGTGATTTGAAGGATTTGAAGGATTTACAGACAAAGTTTGAGTTATGCCGTGGAACTGAAAGTACGGTAGACTTGCTATGCCGTGCTTCTAATACATGAAAATCACATAATTGTTGGAAACTTGAGTAAATATAGGCTTGTTATTTTCAGGACTTTGTATAGTAGGATAAGTTTATAAAATGAAATTAAAGTAAACAGAGACATCTTCAATTAATAAAGTTATGAGTATGGTATGAGTATACTACGTCACCGTAGTAAATCCGTGACAGTACCACCATCAAAGACAGACACAGTCTAACCGAAGTAGATAAGAACGTTTTTATGGGATGTAAAGAGTACAAAGATGTGAAAGTCTTGCTACATGCGTCATTAACAGGATCATTGCCAGATGAATCATGATTCAATATTAAGATCTTTGAATGTACGTTGGACAGAAATGGGTGTAGTATTTATGATAAAGGAGGGTAATATTTTACAGTCGATATAGCAACGAATACATTTAAACGTTATAAGAACAGCTCGCGATTTTCTTGAGTTAATACACAAGCCGTGGTGTACTGACCATTTCACCAAGCTTTTCAAATCTTGATTCATTGTGTTCTTTATAATACAGCTGTGATGGTGAGAAACAGAATTTGAAGAACATTAGATATATCGTTGATGTAGGAAGCAGAAACATGACCTAATATACTGCCTTAATGGGAATCATATAGAATTAATGTTATCGACGAGAATTTGTTATTGGAGAAGGCGAAATGTTCGCGGCCGATCAGGAAGGAATGCATCAAAGATATGGAGTTTCAGAAAAAAAATAAAGAAAGGTTTCAACTTAGCAATCATGACGTCGTAGTGAACAAACTGGAAATCTTTAATATAATTCAATAGTACTAGGGTTGTTGCAATTCCAACATACAAGGCCTCAGGAAAACCTTATGTGCAGGAATCTAATATTAGTGCTCTAATACTTCTACCACTCAAAATCCTGACTTTATAGGTTTTAGTTGTTTGTTATCACTAAGGTAGTTGTGGATATGATATTTAACAATATAAACCAACGATTTTGATAAAGCCAGGACAATGCAGATTGGACCGAAATATGTTTCAGTACTCACAGTACTAGTTTTGGACAAAGGGAGAGTACCATTCCCAGTTTCCAAATAGATGAGAATGCTCCATAAGAGACTGAAATATTAAATGTCATTATCACAACATAGGATATGAGGGACCATGGAAAAACAGTGATGAAATTAGGTCGGCGAGTACTGGATTCCACCTAACCGAAATCTCAAATGTGCACACACTTTACCAAAAAGTAATCGGTTGTCCAGGGACGGTATATGATTGACATTGTTTCACATATATATGACCTAGGTGATGTGTATCAGTGAGGAAAAGAACCACTTGTGAACGACATATCGCTTTTTTGCAGAGCTGTAGGTCTTAGGGGTGGGTGAAATCGTGAGATGTAACCTTAGGAGATTTATTAACAGGACAGTAGCTGCTAACTTAAACAGTTTTCATTACGTGAGGGGAAGTTGGAAGGATATTGTAAAAATACCAAACGTTCCGGTCGAGCAAAAGTTATGACAAACACAAATATCAGATACCTGAAACGTGAAATGCTTTAAAATGGTACAGAGTCGATTGTCAACGTTTGGTAGGCATTTGAGGGGTACACACTTTCATTAGAACACTGCAAAAAGAATCAAAATACCTCTTGAATAAGGAGAGCAGCTTTACATAATGCATATATCACGAAGAGGAATATACCTTTGTATTTGTCCATCGGGAATTAGCACTGGAGGAATAGTAAATTAATCTGGGAAAGTACATGCCCAGGCTCTTTCGGTCCAATGAACATATCTGGGTGTAGTGCTTGGCTACAAGGTCACACATTATTATATTAGGATGGACAACGTTCACCATAAAAAATTGGCGGTCGTACTACTAAAAAAAGGGTGTTTCCCATTCTACGATGTTGGACTACTAGTAGCTGTTTGTCGCAGCATGAACGCAGAGTCGTGCTGTAGTCTGGGTAAAAGAGAAAACGGAAAAAATGGGCGTGAATCACGGTTCCAGGTTACAAGTTCATGATCCTCACTACTGTTACTGGAATAATACAAACCAAGCAGATAAAGAGCGGCAGGTAGATGAGTAATTGACGAGAATGAATGTCTGTTTAGTATTCATTTCACTATCCCAATAGCTAATGCTTTTATTCCAAAGTCGAGTGAGGCTCTCTCTCTCTGTCTGTGTGTGTATGTATGCATATATATATATATATATATATATATATATATCATATTCAGCCGTTTTCTATCCACTGCTGGATGAAGGCCTCCCCATTTCTTTTCACGTATCTCGGTCCGCTGATATCCTCATCCATGTAGCTCCTCAAAAACGGTTGATTTCATCTACCCATCTTACATTTGGACGTCGTCTCGGTCGTTTCTTTTCTCTAGGAATCCACTGTAGTACATTTGTCGTCCACCTTCCATCTGTTCGTCTAGCTATGTGACCGGCCCATCTCCACTTCATCTTCGCAGTCTTGATTACATCCTCTACCTTTGTTTGTGCGCGAATCCATTCATTTGTCTTCCTGTCCCTCCGGGTTATTCCTAGCATGCACCTCTCCATTGCTCTTTGTGTGACTCTCAATCTTTGAGTCGTTTGCGCATTCAATGTCCAAGTTTCGCAGCCGTACATCATTACAGGCAAGACACATTGATTATAAACTTTACGCTTCAGACACATTGGAAGTTTGCTTTTGAAAATAAAGTGTAGTCTTCCAAACGAACTCCACGCCATTTTACATCCTCTATTTATTTCATCAGTCAACTTTGCATTCGATGTTTTAAGCTGGCCTAGGTAAACATACTCATCCACTATGCTTATTGTTTCTCCGTGAACCTTCACTTCCTTCTTTTTAGCATGTTGGTTGTACATTACTTTTGTTTTACTTAAGTTAATTTTAAGGCCTATTTTCGAACTCTCTTTACTCAGTTCTTCCATTCTGGTTTGTAGTTCTTCTGCACTTGAAGCAAACAGGACTATATCATCAGCGAACCGTAGGTGATGAAGATATTCGCCATTAATTTTAATTCCAACTTCATCCCAGTTTAAATTCTGCAACACTCTCTCCAGGACCGCACAAAACAGTTTTGGAGAAATTGAATCTCATTGCCTTACCCCTTTTCCAACTTTAAATTTTTCACTGTCTTGATGCAGCGTAATGATAGAAGTGGCAGTCGAGTAAATGTCTCGCAGTAACTTGATGTATGCACTTTCAATGCCTTGATGTTCAAGTGATTTAAGTACTGCTGACAAGGAGACCGAATCGAAAGCCTTTTCAAAATCTATGAATGCCAAACATAGTGGAAGTTCATATTCATTAGTCCTTTCCATAACTTCATTCAATGTTTGTATGTGGTCCATTGTGCTAAATCTACGACGAAATCCGGTTTGTTCCCTTCCCTGATTAAAATCTAAGTATCGTTCAATACGATTCAAAATAACTTTGGTGAACATTTTGTATAGGACTGACAGTAAACTAATTGGTCTGTAGTTTTCGACGCGTTCTTTGTCCCCTTTGTTGTACAACAAAATGATAACGGCATTGTTCCAAGTTGAGGGTATTTCTCTCTTCCTCAGGCACATAGAGAATAATTTAGCAACTTCCTCTTTCATTTTTTCCCCTCCCATTTAAACATCTCTGCTGTGAGTCCATCTTCTCCTGGTGATTTTCCGTTCTTCATCCCTCGAAGTACTTTATCCACTTCTTCTTTCATTACGACTGGGACATCAACATCAATTTCTTCTGAATCTTCATTTCCTAGCTCTTCCTCGGAGTAGTACAATTCTGTGTAGAAATTTTCAACAAGCGATATATATATCGCTTTTTTTAGATAAGTAAATCAATCCTTTTTAATTTTAATATTAAAGCCTGCTATTGATTGTTAAGCCATCGTTTACGGTTTCCATACCGGTCAGGGATTCCGCCAGGATTTTCAGTTTGAGGAGTGTAAATCGAAATTCAGAGGATGTAAGCATAGTTTTCTTCGCATTTATCGATTTTCGACCGAAAAGATAATTTGGCGGTGCTCTCGCGAATTTGTGAGGTGACACCGTTACACGGGGCGTGTGGCTGAATCTCTGATACCGGCAGAGTTAAGTAAAAAAGTGAGTCAAAACAAAACAAATAAGGAAAAACTAATCAAACAGTAAATATTATAATAGCAGTTATAATAATAAACGTAAGGTGGAAATGGGGACTTTGAGAGCCCAGTATTCAAACCCTATCTCGGCCTGATTCTACATCCCCCCGACGAAAAATCAGACCGACCAGGCCTCAAAAGTGGATTATTAAGTTTGTAGCCCATTTTACAACCACATCAGGCCTAAGCTACCAAATTTTCCGTCTGGTTCGGATCAATCCGGAAAGTGCGGAAGTAAAATCGGACCAGGCTTGGCCGAGATAGGGTACGAATGCAGATTTCTAACATGAATAATAAACAGGGGCAAATATCCGTCACCCATGTCATCTTTAAACTCCAGAAGTTGCGATGGAGTGGTCCTGTCTCACTGGTAAATCCTTGGCTTAGAATTCGGAAGATGGCGGGTTCAATTACAGCAGCCAACTATCTTGACTGAAATTTTCCAGGGTGTTTCTCAGTCCTACCAGACAAATACCGGTATGGTACCTCCAAATTAGGCTTTGGCCGACTCCTTCCCGCGCTTCTCCTCTATCCCAACCTGGCTACTAGATGCCTAAAGGCCATAAATAAAGTTCAATTTAATTCCGCAAGTTGCGATATTATGTAATGTCATGGAATTGAGGGCAACAACTAGAAAACAAGAAATTAGAAACAAAATAATATTTATACCGAAATTGAATTTATTGAATTTAATATGAAGGATTATAGGCAACTATGGCTCAGGCCGACCGGATTATGATGGGATAAATTGGTGGAATGAAGAAAGTGGGAGAAAACGGGAGAATCCTGACAAAACTCAAGCACATGGTGTATGTCCACCACAAAGCTCACACGGCATGAGCAGAGGTCGATCTGGTGACCCACCATAGGTGAGCCCTCTACCAATTGTGCTACCATAGCCCATTTATTTTTATACCTATACTACCTAGTATTTATAGACAGAAAATCAAACTACAATATACGGAAAATTCAAATTCTTACCAATGAAACTAAATTTACTTATAACAACTCATTCCAAGTTGGGTTAACCGCAACCTACAGGTTGGCGCGCTTACGGTTTGTGTGCATGGCCACGGGTTCAAGTCCAACCGGGGTCCATTGAACGGAGTGGTTCATAGCACGTTTTACCAAAAGCTATGGGTTCTGTCCTTAGAAGCTCACCCGCTCGTTTAGGACGTTAATATCAAATCGGGTCATATCGCCGTCACACGTGTAACGATGCATCATTTAAGGCTGTGAAAACATCTGATTAATGAAACTTTAAATTTTGTTCAAAACCCAGTTTTATATTTCTCTTCAACTTCCGTTTCTGTTCAAACAACAGTAACATGTTCTTAGGTTCTGAGAAAAAAGGAGTATCAACGTTAGAATACAAACAGAGAACTTAGAACAAAAATACCGAACACCAAAGTATGAAAAAATAACACTTCTCCCTTACACCACACCGCCCTCAGCCTGCATTTTCCACAGGTCCTAAATACATTCAAATTATATCTGTAACAATAAAGTCAGTCGATTTTGGTTAAGTGAAAATTATTCAGAAGTCTACAATTATATATTTCTTTGTTAATGACTACCTTACTACACCTTGTAGGTAAGCCGAATAAAAGTTCCCGAAATGTTGAAACTTGAATAACTTTCATCTTCCGTAGAAGTCATTTCTAATTCTACAGATATGACATTTGATTGTAATTCTTTCCCCTGAGATGCCTGTTCGTGGTTAGGTAAGCGCCAATATAATAACATTGGTTTGACGTTATTCGTAGTTCCGTTCAGCGGTGAAGAACATACCCGTTGGAGCTACCGTCGGGGCACACATGGTTAACTCAAGAGTTATGAACGATTTAACAAGTAGGGAAATTTGAAAGACGGTCGGGCGGCCCGGATTCAAATCCCGGCCAGGACATTGAAGTAAACTAGAGGTTTTATTCGACGTACTAGAGAGCTACACGCGAAAAGGACAAGTGGTAAGTGTTAATTGCAAGGGTGAGCACACGGGTGGCCAGGCTTCAAATCCCGGCCAAGGTACTGCCGAGTGTGCAGGTTATAATATATACATGGCGTTTTCGATTTCACTTTCAGGAAAGGCATATTGAAGTTATATATCCAGCGTAGCTTAGTCGGTAGGGCGCTCGACTTCAGTGCGAGCGGTTACGGGTTCAATTTTCGGTGGGGGCTCAAAAATGTTGGTGTTGACCCAGCATCGTGAGCATAATTGGGGAGCTGCTGTGAATAAAAGACAGTGGCGATCACAGTGAGACCTTCGGCTCTCCTCTCCCAACCCGTCTGGTCAGCGTGGGAGCAGCAGACCAACTCCTCCCTTCGGGGAGAGGCCTCATCCACTAGTG
>JAGDQP010055190.1:0-13189 GCA_022664845.1 Lepisma saccharinum
CGAAGTTCACTAATATTAACCAGGAGACTAAACCACGAGCTAAGTGTACCATAACCGAGAAAGTGGAAGATACTCCATTACACTCTTTAAAAGATAGTCGTGCATCCTATATCTAGAACTTGCATAAATTGGTAAATGAGGACTAAACAGATGCCCAAACGAAGTGTGTCTGAGGGAGCACGTTTATTTCGTGGCTTAGGCTCCTAGCTGATGCTTGTAGACTGCGGGCCGTTGTAGTTTCTACCTGTTGCACCATTCCGGCTGAAACACTGCGTTGTCTGGAATATTTAGCATCCTACACACTACCGACAATTCAACAGCTATTCTCTCTTCCTGGGTAAGAATAAAAGAAACATTAAATGAGCAGTTTTCTCAGAAATTGATGGAATTGTGTAAACGCGCTGTATTTGGTTGAAAGAAAATACCTAACCATAACTTCAAAGTGGAACAACGTGTCTTCCAATAAAGTACCTACATACAACAGAGTTAGAAAATGCACTGCTGTTTACTTAAAAAACACACATTTCTTACACATCAAATTAAATCAAGCTTTGAGTAAGCTTTTGAAGTGCAAAAGTATAAACAAAAAGTGTAGTGATCAGCTTTTCGCAAAATCCTTAAAACTAATGAAGGGGCTATTGTCACAATCTTCTTTATGTAACTTCTAAATGTTTGTTTGTTTTCGCAACCTAGCAAAGAAGTGAAAAACAGTATGCGGAAGCTGGGATAGAACTCGTCTCGTCTCGCCAATTGATTCCTATTGCTTCAACCAATTGATTAAAAAACTCAGTAAAATCGTTACTTTTCTCGCTATATATGAAAGAAAATTTATGCTAACGGTGAGTGAACAGCAGGAAGTGCTTAGAAACTAAACGTGCAAAACAAAATGCACAGAAAGTGTTCAAAATTCACGTTAAGGTATTCGTGATAACTTCCTACTTTTCTTGTACACATTACTTGCATTACTGATCAACCTACACTCACTCGCTGTCTAAACCACTCAGTCGCTGACTTCTCTCTCTCTCTCTCTCTCTCTCTCTCTCACACACACACACAAACACACACACACATATATATATATATATATATATATATATATATATATATATAATGTTTTCTATGTGTGTCCCTGTTCGGGCGCCATATGTAAGTGCAAACACCCACAGAGCAAGAGTAACAAATAGGAAATTATACTGTATTGACACAAGCGATTATTTTATAATATTTAACATAATCCACCATAATACTCACAGAATACTGTATTCGTAGCATTTGCTATTCACATTCTCAATACTCTCATAACTTCCCTGGTATATTGAGAATATTTGTAGGTATATGTTTAAACTTTAGAATATGATTTGCAGAAGAATTCAACTAGCATATTAATGTCATATTGAAAACATACTGAGAATACACTTGATGTACCAAAAACATTCCTTGAGCGTAATGTGATTATTAATTGTTTTTCTACGTGCGGTCATTCAGTGCAATTCTTTATCAAACGTATTACACAAGTAAATACCGATTATTTTTTTTGAAAGTTAACTGCGACTTTCATTCTGATTTAAACAAACAAATTAATTTGTAAACATATAAGTATCAAATTAATTATGTGTAGCAATTTAGCAACCAATTGGCATTTTATAATCAGAAACTATAAAATATTTGAAGAATATAATGTACTATTTCGTTTATTCTTTATAAAGACAGCGGATAATGGTTTCATAAATGCAAACTGCAATTATTACACTATGAGTTTCCATATAGTGTTGAGCAAAATTCTGGTAAGCATTTCCATTTATTCCTGCTTAATGCTTAAATATAATGTATAATGTCCTTTCATTCTTAGCACACAGTCGGTTAGAACAATACAGTAGGTTTGCTTTTAGTGGTAGTGCTTCCTTTTCAACGCGTATAGGTCTTATTCTAGGTACTATCCTGGCATTCACGGAGAATAACTGATAAAGCCATGGAAAACTTCACTAGGAACATGTAAGGTTGTGTGATATTCAAGATACCAATCTGTCGATTGATATGTTGCCATATTAAAATACCGATATAGAGTAAAATAGATAATCGAATAGCGATATCAAAAAAACTATTTTGATACGATCAATAATTGATTGCTAAAGATTTTTTTTCGATACGAACGTTTTTCAATTTCCAATGCTTTTTCGATATGGAAGTTTGTCTTTATTTTCAACGATTTTACGATGCATGTGATTTCCGATTTTCAACGATATTGGATGTGATCGATGTTAGATTTCCAACGATATTAGGATATAAACAATATGTGATTTCTAAAGATGTTTCGATATTCGATATTTAAAAAAAATGTAAATGATATCCGGCTTTAACCACTTTAATATAATAAAGCTAGCCTTGAAGTTGCGCCATCTGCTCGGGCTGACTCGAATTCAGAAACATTTACCCATTAGATCACAGGTGTGGCAAAGCAAGAGAATATTTTCAGAAACATTCATATGAGTGGTTTTATATCATTCTATTTTGGTACCAAACTGCTCTATAAAAATACTCTTGGCATTGATAACACCTGGTAATAATAAAGTTTTGCTTTTCTTCACAACAGTCTTATGCTATACAAAAGACTGTATAGCTTGACAAGAGACGTCGTACTTTGCCAACGCTTGATTGCTGGAACTCTTCTGGATTGCCTGTGGGGACCGAAACAGAGTCAAAGTGGCCCAGGTCATGCTAGTCTCGCGATGAAAATTCGCGGTATCGGTGAACATAACAACGGTTAGTTTTTGGCGAGAATTCACTTTGTCCTATACTTTCTCGTACTGTCATTTGCAATAACCATTTGGAACTAGACATATTCACTGTCCTTTAGTACTTTAAACTCAAGAGTAAGCTATGATAATTCACGTTCTGTGTGTTGCTAGCTATTGACAGAACAACAATAACAGTCTAACCAACAGTAGAAGTCTTAAAGCCACCACTACGCCCGTAGCATACAAAGGTGTTTTGAACGTTGATTTTTGGTATATTTCGTTTATTAACCGTTATTGATTTTTAAAAAGTACGCTTAATTTTAAATCATATTTCATTAAAGATTTGATATTGTTGAGAATGTTAGTTCGACGTAGATTCAATTGTTATTTTCAACAATGGTGTAGATTTCGTTTCATGCGATTCTGTCTAATTTAATGGAATAAAATTTGTAATTAAAAGCTAATTGAATTCCATTAACTATTATTTTGTGTCCTCTTTTGATGTTGAAAACACGTTGAATTTCAATCTATATTTGAACGAAAATTTGATTTTGTTGATAGGACGTTAATATGACGTGTTTTTAACTATTATACTTAACTCTGCCCTAGATTACGCTTCATATGTGTCTTTCTAAGTTAATTGCATAAAAATTGTCCTTAAAAGAGAACAGAATAAAATTAACAACGTTTCTCATGTTCACATTTGTATGTTGAAAATAAAGTGAATTTTAAACTAGATTTCAACGAACATTTAATTTCGTTAATAGGACGTTAATGTGAAGTGTTTTCAACTATGACCGAGATTTCGCTTTATATTAGCTTTTCTAAGGCAACATAATCACACTTATTGAGAAATACAAATGCAGTAGTGTAGCGATGGGCAAAGTGTTAAAGAAGGAAAAATTAACATAACAAAGAAAAAAAAGAAAGCCTTCTTTATTCTTATTCTTACATGGCGGTGAAACGACGCGTCTGGATTTGTGGTGGGATGCGTTCAAGACTGCCTTTTACTATAAATAACAACACAAAGGGAATAGTAAATGAGTAGTGACTCTCAAGGCGCTCCGTGGATGAGTGGTCTGCGTGTCGAGCTACCAACGACGAGTGCGGAAAGTTCCAGCTACGAATCCCACAGTAGACGGTTGGATAATTTACTGTTAGAAAATTAATATATCGTGATGGAAACAACGGACATGCAGCTACATGTGTATGCCAATAGACAGCAACCATGCTCTGTTTTAGGCAATCAACTGAACTCGTTTCTTCATCGTCCAATTCTTGATTTTAACCTGTTTCTTCTCAACCATTATTCAACGTCGAATAAAGCGTTGAACAGGAAATTTCGGTAAATCTACAACGTTAAAATTGTTTCAGTACTAACGTTTAATCCACGTATTTTTAGCGTATGTGTGCTATGGGGCAATTTCATTCCAAACTTCTGTTATTATTGCCATTATATGATGGGACCAATATCTCATTACAGTTAGTTTCACAAGTGACGTTGGTTAGCTTAGGCTGGTTAGGTATTTGTAACCTTAATTGCACAAATTCGAGGCACACACAAATCATAACTAAAAGTTCTATATTGCCATGCAGGCTAATCTATCGTCAATAATACCACTGTTCATGTCATATAAATACTTGTACTTATTCCGTATATTATCTCAGGTGGCTAGAGAAGTAATTCCCTGCAATATAAATCGTAAGCGTTTAAGACATTCAATACCTGATAGATGACCATAAGTATCTCGCTACTTTCGGAATTGAATTTAATATATTTAAGGCCCTTTGGCATCTTTAGGTCAGGACGAGATGGGTTAAGTAGAGGACGGGTCTTATTTAAGGTACCATCTCGGGATTCGCATGATGAAACTGAGGGAAAATCTGGAAAACCTCAGTCAGGGTAGTCGACCGTAAAGTGTTCAAATATGAATCACAATTAGTTATTCAATATACATCACAATTTTGTCCTTTGAAGAATGTTTACAATATTTCTCATATATTTTCCAAGACAGATAATTTTGCGATAGAAACAGGGATTCTGCCAAATGAAACCCATTGGTCCTGTCCCCGTAACTTTAAAAAATACGGGTAAAAGCTTTATTTAAATCTTTCTAATGCCCAAGTTTAGTTTCCTCAGTCACACCAGGCAAAATCCAGTATGGTACCTACAAACTAGGCACTGACCGACTACCTTCTAACAGCCTCTTCCCCACCTTATCCCGCTCCACCCTATGAGATGCCTAAAGGCCATAAATAAATAAATCCCAAGTTTGAATATACAACCCCCAAAAAATGGAAATCGTGGCAGAATCCCTTGATAGGTATATTTGACACGGTTCCCTTTTAAGCATAATGTGTTCATTTGTTTAATCCTAAATCTTTTCATTACACAAAGGCGTGTACCAAGAAACCGTATCTCAGTTGGTAGAGCGTTGGCTTAGCAATCGGAAGAGCCTGGGATCGATCCCACAGCCACCCATTCTGACTGAGATTTTCAACGGGTTTTCCTCAGTTACACGAGGCAAGATCTCAATTGATACCTACAAACAAGGCCCTGGCAGAATACCTTCCAACATCTTCTCTCCCCCACCCTATCCCGGCCGGAACCTTAGATGCCTAAAGACCATAAAATTATATAGACGTGTCACTCGACACAATTCAGCCTGTCATTCAAAATATATAATATTCCCCATGCATATTACTACCTTCCATCAGCGTCATTCTCTGTAAATCAAATTGAAATTTGGACGTTTCCACTGCATTTTCTTAGTATTTACAATTCAATATGTTGTCAGCGGACACCACGCACCATGATATACACTTCGACACCTGAGAATTAACAATGTAATCTCATGCGTCGAATTGTTTATGTCTGTTCACTTCTTTAATGATGGAATACATTGAACAATAGGCATAGTTCAGAGTACTACTCAAAATATATCACTATGTATACTACTAGAACTTGGAACGAAATCCCTCACACATCAGCGACTCGGGTTCTCTAGCATAATTTAGAGGAAAACAAAGAATTTCTATCCCAGCCACAATTCTCTCTGGCTCACTAGACACACAGGTGTACAGATCAACACGACACAATATTAGGTAATATCATTATTAATGTTATTATTTTCTCTCGAGTTAATACAGTTAGTATTTTTCTTTCTTTCAGTAATCGCTTTATGAATGTAATATTATGTATTTCTTCACTTTTAATTGTAATTCATAATGTATAACTCCTAGTGCTCATTTTTTGGCTGTTTTGTAGTATTCGATTATATTCATCTTGTACTGTTCAGTTATTCATATAATGCAAATTTAATGTAGAATGTTTAAATGGTTGAGTGGAAGAAAAGGTTATGCCTTAACTCCGTCATTTAAAAGAAGAATAAATTAAATGAAACGAAATGAAATAGTTGATGAGTATGTTTACTTAGGTCAGTTGAAAACTTCAAAGGCCAAGTTGACTGATGAAATAAAAAGATGTAAAATGGCGTGCAGTTCATTTGGAAGACTACACTTTATTTTCACAAGCAATGTGTCTCAGGTGTAAAGTTCATAATCAATGTGTCTTACCTGTGATGATGTACGGCTGCGAAACTTGGACATTGAATGCAACAAACAACTCAAAGATTAAGAGTCAAAGAGCAATGGAGAGATGCATGTTAGGAATAACCAGGAGGGACAGGAAGACAAATGAATGGATTCGCGCAGAAACGAAAGTAGAGGATGTAATCAAGACCGCGAAGAAGATGAAGTGGAAATGGGCCAGTCACATAGCAAGACGAGCAGATGGAAGGTGGACGACAAATGTACTACAGTGGATTCCTAGAGAAAAGAAACGACCAAGACTACGTCCAAACGTAAAATGAGTAGATGGAATCAAGCGTTTTTCAGGAACTACATGGATGAGGATAGCATCAGACCGAGATATGTGTAAAGAAAAGGGGGAGGCCTTCATCCAGCAGTGGATAGAAAATGGCTGAATATGATAATGATAATGACATTGAATATTATATTTAAAAATAAATATGTTTAGCTTGTAACTAAAACAAGTATGGCACAGCATGTTTACAATCTCTGATTAAAATGAACTTTGTAATCTGGATGTAAATATTTCATTGAAGATGCAAGGGGATTGCCCCCTCTCCCAAAACTACATAAGTACTGATGGCGCCACTCTGAGATGGCGAGAACTCAGGAAAACCTACTTGTTGAGGTCTTGGCTTTCACTAAGCTTGTTATTTGGCTGGTTTAACTCATTAAAACGATGATATTTTTATGATTGAATGTTAATGACATATGCTTTCATCTCTGACCGGTCGCATTTTTCATCGATGACGACAGTTGTCTTCTACGCGCACGTGTCTGCTCAACGAGACAAAATTTGCGTGCGTGATCTGACAAACAGTCAATTGGCAAACATGCAATAGAAAAGGCAGTACATCTCCAAGCACAAATACACAAACATACACACATATACTATTTCAACAATTCTATTTCATATGCAATTTTTTCTTTCGTTGTCAAGAGTGTTTCTTGCAACTCAGCAGGACAAAGTGAAGGACAAAATTTCAGTTGAACTTGTCGCGGTGGCTCAGAGGTAGAGCGCTTACCTCTTGTGCTTTGGGTCGTCGGTTCGATTCCAGCTTAAGCCGTGGCTTTGTGATGGACAAACACCTTGTGCTTGGGTTTTCTCGGAGATGTGCCGTTTCCTCCCGTTCAACTTCTAAGAAGAAAAATAAGTTTATGGAATAAACGTAAGGCAGTCCCAGAAGTCTCGAGGACAGAAAATTTTGCCCTGTTAATTCGCTACATACTACCTGGCCTTGGGACCGAATTCACAAAACTCGCGTCTTACGTTTAAAAGTTGCCTTTTGTGCTGTATTAAGACAAAAACGACTAGGTTCTCAATTCACAAAAATGAACGTATACGACCACTCAACGAAAGCAAGCCATCGTAAGGTCACACGTAAGCTTTTCTTTAAAGATTGATGTGTATTCACAAAGCAGAAACCACGCTACCATCTTTTTTGATCGTATGAGTCGCCTTTACTTAGGGGTGTAAGCACCACCCATAAGCGACTATAACGCTCTGTGATTCCATAGTTTGAAGACAGAAATCATGAAAAAGAAAATATATACACGACTTTACTTAATGAAACTGTTAATCTACATTCGGCATATATTAACTTCTATATGTTTAAACATCAAAAACATGTTCCAAATAACAATAATGACTCAAATGATTTACATTTGCTGTGTCCATGTGTAATCATAGACAAACCATAACATAGATTATACCTACTGTCAGTGTTTTATTGCATGAAAAACATTTGCACGAAACATAATATTTTTTCTCAATCCTTGATTGGCTGAAGCTTAACGTGACGTAATTCGTAGTCACTGTTGTAGCACCGGATTGGAAATTTTTTCCAACATTTTTATGATAAGTTTCACTTAAGGCTGTTTCTTTTAAAGTTGCTGTAAGTTTGATTTATCTGACTTTCATGAATTCGAATATTCATCACAAACTTAGGGGAGTCGTAGAATTTGCCTTAAAATTTTCACTTACGACAGCTTTTGTGAATCCCTTCCTTGGTTTAAAAATCGTGTTTCCAGTACGGTACAAGTTCACATTACATACAAGCTTAGAACAAGTTTGAATTAATTTTGCTTGTGTAGTTACAATTGATGTAACGAGCTTGATTTAAGTTTGAAACTCACTGTACTGAGTTGACAATATTGAAATTTTGATTCAAGCTGAACATTGACAGTTGTGTTGATGTATTTCGCCGTTAGTGTTATGGCAAGACTATTTCTTGCTTCTTATAACAGGCTTGATATGACATGTTTGCAGTGAGTTTGTCAGATGCCAACTTCAAGCTTGATTCAAGTTTTAGACTTGCCATGACAAGTTTGACGCAAGCTTTTACACTAGACATGGCAATCTTACAAGTTTGAATGAAGCTTACTCTGGTATCGGTGTGTGTTCCAAATTTGAAAGCGTTCAATCTTTAACCCAAATAACAATGTTCTGAAATTAGTTCCATTCAGAAAGGTTACAGCCTTCTGCAAGGGTTTTCAGTTTGGGGAGGTGTAAAGTCAAATTTGGAAAGATGTAAGTGGAGTTCTGCACAGTTTCTATCGATTTCTGAACATGAATATAACAAAGTTAGGGGAATGAGCTCGAAAATTAGGGGGTAACACCCACTTAAAGGGGGGGGATCTGGCTGAAAAACTGGTAGCACTCCTGGAAACACTGGCAAGCTGAACACTGTTATGAGTAAATGGAAGTGAAGTTCAAGTGAAAAAAGAATCGACTCTGATATCCACAATTTCAAAGGTGTATATAAAAGTTGTTCCGTCAAAAAAATAAACTTTGCACAGTGTTCCTCACATGAAAACAAGACGAAAGTTTATGTTACACTTTGCTGAGAAATGCCTTATTCCCGCAGTGTTTCCAGCTGAAATTTCCTATTGTTAGGTTATGACTGGCAACATTGCCTTGGGTCAGAGACCTGCAAACCCAGGCCCGCACCAGCACGGCCGGCCCGTGCAGACCTCTACTATTAAAATAAACGTGCTATTACTAAAATAAAGGGAAAATATTTGTTATGATGATACCCAGCCGATGTTTTCTGTAATTGGCCTAAAAGCCCGGTAAACTGAGCAAAAATGAAAAAAAGAAAGAAAGAACTAAACGGGGTAGTGGTCTGCACGGGCCGGGTCGGGCTGGTGCGGGCCTGGGTTTGTAGGACTCTACTTTGGGTAAGAACGAAAAAAAGAAACGAATACGAAGGGAATATCCTAATTATTTCCTTTGCTTCCTTCCTTTGCTGAAAAATCGCAGAAGACAAGTGAAGGGACCTTCGGAAAGAACACTACAAAGCAAGCATTGTGGAGACAGTACACATAAACGAAGAACGTCCTATTTTAAACACATATTCGAGTTTTGGTGCTCATACAAACGCGCAATGTTACCAGCCATATGGTAATAGTCGGAAATTTCAACTGGCAATACTGCGGAACATGGTATTTCTTAGTAAAGTGCAAGATTTCACAAACTTTCAACTTGTTTTCATTTGAGGACAACGTGTGCAAGGTTCGTCGTTTTCTTCACAGAACATCTTGGATGTAACGTAAATACCATAAAGAAAGAGATGAAGGCTTGAATGGAAGAAATTCTGCTGTAAGGACCTACCTACATGTATCGTCACCAGATTAGAAAAGGTCAGGTAAGTTGAGGTCAAGGTCACTGATGTCAAGTAGGATTCTGTTCCTGACAAGTAGGTACGTGAGCCTAATCGCGGACTGAACACAGAATAAAAATGGAAACCAAAGTTCATATGTTACCCCTAGCATGCCATTGAGATCAAGAAGAACTCGTCGTGACATTTGTCGCACTGTACCACCTTGTTTGGAATCATGGATTTAAATACGTGAGACGGATCTACATCATGCGACCCGAAAGTGAAGTCAGTGCAAGCCATGAGTACCTGGCAGGTGTAATTGATTAAGAAAAACAACAACTGAACATCACGTTCCGTACAATACCAGATTTAAAATATTCCAATCTTCCTCCTCTCTTCCTTAGCTAGATCTTCATCCATTCTTTGCTTCCACACGCCCAGGCATAGGCCAACCAATAAGACGCAAGTAAATCCCAATGCACCAGGCAAGATTAATCGAAAACCGGCGTCAAGTTGACCCAGCTTAATTGTATTAGCGCAGTCGATCCGTCTACCGTATTTACATCCATGTTTGGAATAAGGTCTTGTGACACAATGTTGCCAAATCAACATACGAAATATTAAAGACGACGACCTTACACACATGGTGTCTCTAGTATCGAAGTTGTGTGCGATAACGTCATTATTCCAGTTATTGTTTTGCCGACAACCGCGCTCTAGCTTACGTCACGATTTGTCGGATTTAGGCCCCCTGAAGACAGTGCTCTCCCTATTCGCCTTCATTAAGTTGCTAGCGTGAATTGTTTGCCTTTGGGTTTGAATTTATTTAAGACCTTTTGGCATCTTTCGCTCAGGTCCGCTAAATACAAATTACAATGGCATTTCTGCCTAAACCAGGGCTGTCCAACCACTTGCTGTCAGCGGACATTATTGTCAAAATTTGTAAAAGACTTGTAGGCCGTAGTCCTTCATTTGGTTTAAGTCCGATGTCCAACCTTTTGAAGTTGCAAGGCGATATTGAAAAGTATCAATATTTTAGTAACTATTTAAAAATATGAAGCATTCAAATTTCTCTAAGAAAACGATAGAGAAATGCATCAAAATTTCACAATGTTCAAAACCAAATAATTTTGGGTTCGATTTCAGGTATTAACAAAATGGTTCGGAGTCCACGTTAAACTGTAGGTCCCTTCCTTATGGCCATTCTTATCCGATGGAAGCCAATAACAAACCACCATCGATTCACCTTGCCTTGGGACCGTCTGGATGTCCTGTTCAGGACCTACCTTCGGGCAGAACATTCATCATAATCATTAAGTTTATATAAATCACTTTTATTACTCAGAAATTACTGTTAAAATACAATGTCTATTGAAAATAGTGTTGCCACGAGACGAGACGAAACAGAGAAACGGCTATAGAAAACGAGACGAGACACTCTCTGGACAAGATATTTTCGAGACGAGACAGCCTAAATCTCGTCTCGTTGGCAACACTAACTGAAAATATAATTAAAACTATTCTGAATTATTTTCTGAAGATGTAACACATCATTACCATTGAGTCTTTGTTGTAACAGGTGAATATTGATCAGGGATTCCGCCAGGATTTAAGTTTGGAGGGTGTAAGTAGAGTGTTGTACGTTTTCTATCGATTTTGACCGCAAAACTGTTAAAGCTAGGGGTGTTCTCGAAGATTTGGGGGTGACACCCCCTCGGGGGGGGTCTGGTGGAATCACTGATATTGATTAATGATTCTGTTGTAGCTCTCATTAGTATGGGAGATCAGAGTTTCTTTATAACTCAGAAATAGAGAAATTGAATTGTATTTTCCCTAATTGTTGGCATTTTTTCAGTTTGGTTCCTAACAGGCGCAGCATGTTCTAGCATGAAGAAAACACGAGTGAAGTATTTTTTTTTTGTCTAATAAGGAGAAAAATTATTTTCCGAGCCTAATTATAAAACTTAGTAATCTAAAAGCTTCGTTTTGCATATTTCTAATTTGTTTGTTAAACGTTTTATTTCGTAATGAACGGAAACTCAAACTCAAACGAAATCTTTTACTTTTCTTTCAAGAGGACACAACTATATTGGACTAAATCCAGAATTAGCATTTGGCCGAAGAAAAAAGATGCTAAGATAAGAGCTCTTATTATATTACACTTCTAACAAGCCAATCTTGGAAACAGATTATGTCAAACGGAATGACAGTGACGTGATGTTAGTTGCAACGAAATCAGCGTTAGAAATTGGAAAGTGTGTGTTGGTCGCCAAATGGTACCTTGACCTTTGGTTTTGGTCGCCAAAAGTGAGTGCTTAGTCGCCACTTTAAAAAAAAAAAAAACTAAGGATGCAAATATTAATACATTTTAAAAACAATCAGTTGACATGTTACCAATTAATGCTGAAAAAAAGAAGACATATCTGCTAATTAATACACAAATCACATCAACCGAGAGGCCGTGACTCAATGGTAGAGCGTTGGCTCAGCATTGCGGAGGTCCAGAGATCGATCCCAATGGCCGATCATCATGACTGAGGTTTTCCCAGGGGTTTTCCTGTCATACAAGTCAAATGCTGGAATGATAACTACAAAATAAACCCTGGCCGTCTACCTTCTATCATCCTCTCCCCCATCTATCCCGACCTGAACCCCAGATGCCTAAACGTCTTTAATTAAATTCAACATCAAGCAAATGACATCAGCGTGTCCTCTTAAAATTAAAAAGAAACTCTAAACAAAATATTTTGAATGATCAAGATGAGTATGATAGATCAACAATGCTTTATATGTCGGTAATGATTTTTATCATATTCAGGAAGTATCACCAGTTTAACCTAAGCTAAAATCAAGATCTAGCATACGTCTACGTTTTAGCAGTAGGGACGACAATAATTCCTCACAAAAATGCATGCAGAGAGTAGTCCTATATACATACTGGTGAGCGTTTGACGAATGAACGTGACGATCAGGAGAAAGACAAAAAGGAAAATATCCGGCGCGTAATAGATTATCAACTCATATTACTTGACTTCCCACAGCAAAAACTGAAGGAAACTCTGTGCTTTGCAATAGCGTATGCAATGATTGCAAATTTTACTCATAATGTTTTGGCGAAGTGATTAGAAAAAGGCAAAATACGCTGGTTGTGCCAATTTTGTAATACTGCTCTGTGATTAATGGAATTTTTTTTATTGCAAGAATGAGATTTTCTTTATACGGGAAATTCTAAGAGCGATGATAGGTGAAAAACAAGATCCG
>JAGDQP010055191.1:0-13189 GCA_022664845.1 Lepisma saccharinum
ATTGGAATTTGTTTCATGCCGTCAGATACAATATACTCTTCCTCCTCTCTTGACATTCCAAAATCGGAGATTTTTACTATGTTTTCGTAACCTGAAAGAAACAGTAATATTAAAAATTTTAAATCTGTAAAACACAAATTATTTTAATATTCAAGGTAAAACATTAATTTATAAAATAACTTTTCTATTTCCTAATCTCCGTGTGTTCTGCAAATTTTCGACCTTCTTGTAAAAACCCGAGGGCTCCACCAATCTGCTGCGTGCTAGCAAGCACCACACAAGGGTTAGAGGTAACTTATTTTGCTACGAGAATGAGTATTTAAACCTATTTACTTGGAAGAATCTGAAAGCAAAACTGGATTTCAACATTTTATTACAAAACTAGAATTTCAAGTATATTTACAACAATATCTAACAAGGGAATAAACCTGGGAAGGTTAAAAACATAAAATTAACTTAAATATACCCTAACTATGACAATGCGTACAGAGCGCGACCTAGTCAAAATTTTATATTAACGTTGTCCAAAAGTACAAATTATTATTACAATTATCTGGAATTTCTACCTCAATCATACAACCTACTTTTTTCGACTTTGATATTAAGTATTGTGAGTATTGTAAAAATTAATAAGATATAACTTGCAATTGTTGAGTTCCATTTTATTTAACACTAGCCTAAATACGCCACGAGGAGGCAAAGATATAATAGAACGAATCACCAAAAATGTTAGTCTAGAATGTGATTCATAATGCCCGCGACGTAATTCTTGGAAAAACAATATTAAATTGTTCCATTCAAAGAAAAAGCACTGAGCCGTCGTAGCTAAGTGGTAGTGTATTAGCGTAGCATTCCGGACATCGTGGGTTCAATCCCACCGCCCGACCACCTTGACTGAGGTTTTTCCAGGTTTTCCTGTCATACCAGGCAAATACCGGGATGGCACCCTCAACATAGACTCTAGTCGGCACCGTCACGAATCCTTTTCCCCTCCCCTATCCCGGCCTGAACCTTAGATGACTAAAGGCCATAAATACAATTCAATACAAAGGAAACATGTCTATATTTTATCCTTCCCTTCTGATCGTAAGCTACTTTAAATCTATCATTCTTCCGAGAAAGAATTTATTTCTATTTATTACTAGAATAAGCTCCAAGCAAGTTAGATGTATAGTGGGGGACAAAATAAATGGAGCACCCTATGTGATTTACAAGATTATGCGCACGGTGATTTAAAGAATGGAGAACCACAGCTGCTTTGATTGAAGAAATCTCATGTTTGATAATCCCAGATAAGAGTCCATAGCACCTCCGAGACTACGTGGTAAACTTTATTTTTATATGGGCCAGTCTAGTAACTTTGGACTTCGGCCCGTCACGATTCGCCTTTAGCTGTTAAAATCCACACCCATGCCGGGACTCGAACCCGGGACCTTCTCGCCGATGGCCTACCGCTCGGCCAGAGACTACGTGGTGTCGATCGACGCACACTCTTAATGTGTCTGCAGACAGGCGACCTATTAGGGGTGTTCGGAAATCCAAGGTCAATTCCGGAATTCGGAATTACTTGGATTCCGGCATTCCGGTGGATCTATGGTAAAGCGCTTACACCTGACGCTTGGGGTCGTTGGTTCGATCTGTGATCGTGCCATGTGGGTTTTGTGGTGGACAAATACCGTGTGCGTGTGTCTTCTCAGGGTTCTCCTGCTTCCTCCCACTTTCCTCATTCCACCAATCAATCACCCATCCGGACTGAGTCAAAGTTGCCTAAAGCCTTTAGGATAAAGGCCTTAAAAATTATATTCAAATTCAAAATTCGAATCCGGAATCGCAAAAATTGACATTGCCATTCTCGAATCCTGATTTCCATTCCGAAACGTTCCGGAATTTCGAACACCCCTACCACCAAATCCCCTCCGAAGTGACTGAACCCCCACAAAAAAATCCCTCTTGACATATGCCGGAATTATTAGCAACGCCAGACACCTCACCCAAGCCAGCAACTCGAAGGTCTTGGGTTCGATTTCACAGCTTATGGACTCGAGACGGGCCGAAGTCATTATTTACTAAAATGTCTCAAAAATCGAAAATTTACAAACTTTTACCCGTCCACACGTTACAAATATTCTTGTGCGTTATTAATTTGTTATTCAATGGGTGAGTTTCATCAACCTCTGTTAAGAACAAGGAATTTATTATATTTCAAAGCTCTTAAATTAATTAACAATTCGTTAATTCTTAACGAAGACTGGTGAAACCCATTCATTATCTCGTAATTTTATGCAGTTCTTACCGACAAGACAATTTCTGGCTGCCAGATCTCGATGAATGCAATTCTTTGACTCGAGGTACCTCATTCCAGCAGCCGCATCACGGCACATCCCCATTAATTGTTTCTGCGTCAAAGTTGCGGCACGATTGCGCAAGAATGTCAGCAGAGAACCACCTGAGAAAAGTAGTTAAAAAGAATAACATTAATTTGGTCTAAAAAACTCCATGTAACAGTAACATAAATATAGTACCAAAAACAAAAATAAAAAATATAGACACACACACACACACACACACACTAAATCCGATAATGTCGGATAATAAGTACACCGAAGACACTCAGCTGATGGAAATTATTTCTTATGTTGAAACTTGACAGTTCCCTGTATTTATATGTATGAAGTTTCGATCAGTACAAGATACCGTACATAAGAACATGTGAAGAATTCAGACATAAATAATTATCGTACAAGAGCTAACATACATGTACAATGACATAAAATAGCTTGTTTGCAAAATCCCATAAGAACATGGGTGTAACGAACTTCCACTACAAATTAGAAATACTAACTTAAAAAATTACTAGAGGTGTTCATGACATACTCATCAACGAATGTTATATTATTCAGTTCATGAATATCTCATATCTACTGGATCAAGTTTTTTTTCTTTTTGATGTTTGATTTTTCCGTACACATACTAGGGTGATTGTAACAGTGTATCCGTTAGCATAGACGATAGACATATCCCGCCTACCTATTTTCGTTTGCGCTAAGGAGCACGATTTTAAACCCCACCACTAGGTGACTGACGACTACTTTCAGTTGCTGGTTCTTTCCAGTAGTAGCCACTAGAGCCACCAAACGGCAGGATTCAAAATCACGTCCTCTTAAGCAAAAATCCATTAACTTTAGTGCAGACTAAAATAGGTAAGCGGTATGTTTATATTATTATTTAGTCTACGCTATTAGCTAAATATGTTATTGCATATTACTGTATAAAACCAGTAATTTTAATTTTTCAATGTAATTTAGTATATTAGAATTATCTTGATTTATGGGTGTCAAAATGGAAGCGAAATAAACCAAGTATAATAAAAGATGAAATGTGAAAAAGAATAGCAAGGGTAAAAGAGGAAAGGTAAGACGAGGAAAAGGAACTGGTTAGAACATTGTTTACGTAAGGATTATGAAGTTTTTTCCGCGTCCTCTTTTGTTACAGGATAATATATAATGTGAAACATGTACTTACCTGGAACCAATTCCATAACAATCATGATCGGTTGTTTTTGTACACAGATGCCTATAAACTTCACGATATTCGGGTGATCGTATTGCTTCAATATCCTGCCCTCTTGGAGGAACTTCTTTTTATGTTCATCAGGCAGCGTCACTCGACACGTCTTCACAGCTACATCCTGTTTCGTTGATTTCAACTTTGCTTTGTAAACGTCGCCGAAATTACCCTGAAAAATTTACCGACAAGTTTTAATATTACTAACAACGACAATATTTTTCTCTATCTTCATTCTCTACATATATTCCTTTCAAAAAAATACATTACGTTCTGTTCAGAACACTTATACTCATTTTGATTACTCTGCCTGTCACAATCATGCGTAAAATACAGTAGAAAGAATACAAATTATCTAGGACATGTCAAAAATAATATTCCACAACAGAACGTTCAATCCACTGGACGTCGTCGAGTGGTAATAAGATTTCTCACAAGGTCGATTATACTTTAAAAAACACAAAAAAATAACTAAAACGTTACGATTTTTTGGATATACCATATCCTTCTTCAGGCTTAACTATTCGCTTGTCCCTGTTCGGGCGCCAAAGTTGTGTTGTTGAGTTTGAAGAAGGAGATGGTATATCTCTAAAACACTAACGCTTTTGTGTTTATTAAAGTATAACTACCCTTGTCAGGAATCGGTGTTTTTTTTTAAATTCACGATAAACGCAAGGGGTATTGTTATAACATCCGTAAGGAAAAAATACGGAGAAAGTTTGAACATGTATGTGGCCAGGAGCAGACTCGCCATGAGGCAAGCATATAGCGGGAAGTGGCATGCAACGTAACCTGGTGACGGTTGATTGTAAACAAACATAGCGTCGGAGTGAACTGTACGTGTCGAGGTGCACAGAAACTTCGCACTGCTTTCCAAGAATGATCTTGAACAACATCTACCAAGTTAAATCTATAAGGCCATCATTATAGTTCAACAGTTTTCTGATTATCATATCGTAAGTGAATTCATGATATTTCTTTCTGAACTTGTTCAGCTTGTTTAATAACCTGATGGGACCGTATTCTGATTGATTTTCAATGTATGTTTGGAGAACCCTAATTTCTTCTGTTAGTTTTTCATATTTAAATTATGTTTGTAAATCTTTCTTCTTATTTGACCCATGTATGTATTCCCATATCCACATATATATTTCTAGATACTTGAATTATCCATCTTCTCACGTCCAATTTTGTATTGTATCAAAAAGATGGTGACAACACTTCTGCTCACACTTCTAAGAGTATGAGTTTTACATTTTAACCACGCGACGAAGTCCAGTGAACTGTCCAAAATATTGTGGATTATTAAAATTTTGACGTGTCCTAGGCGAGTTGACATGCAATAAAAGATATGAACTACAAAGGTATGTACAATCTTATAGCGGAAATAGAAACTCGTAAGGCCACAAATATACCGAATATTACACAAAGAACTGTACCGTTTTCAAACCTCCTACCTAGAGTCAAAAACTAAATAAATGGTTACTTTCTATTAAAACAGACCCAAATTATACAACTATATAAGGTATATCGTTTATATACATTCGGCAACATTTTGAGTCAAACTTCAAAACAGAACAAAAATTAGAGACCGATTATTTCCTATAAGAAGAATACAATAATAATTGAAAGTCATCTATAGGAGATCAAGATTAAACTATCTCGTGACTGATTGCAATCGGTGATATAAATCAATATGTTTGAACGTCCAAACTATATCTGGAAAGCTTTATAAGGAGCAACAACACCTACTTTAATAAAATCATTAATAGCAAACCATATTTAATAAATGCATTTATTTTATTTTTAAGAGAAAAATATATACTACAAAAATAAAAAAAAAAACATTAAAAGAACTGAAAAGGAAAAAATAAAGGTACAAGAATTTACCGTATTTCTAAGTGCGCTATTTTTCCTGTCCGAGGAGACGCGAAAATCATTAATATATCCATCTTTGAATCACCTCTACTAACAGACGGACAAAGCCACAGAACTCAAGATTCTTTCCGAAGAATAACATCGGAAACAAACATGATTTCTGAATCAAATAATCAGTATTTCGTCAGATTATAAGAGCTGTTAAAATCGGTTTTGTGACTACGGGTCGCTAATTAGTGTGATTTTCGTAATTGCATTGTTTAACTGCTATGTCCTCTTCATGTTACAAATTATATGAAAAAAAAAAAAAAAAAAAAGGTACAGAGCATGATACTGCGTATCTCCTAGTTGTCGAATCACCTTCGTTTACATCTCATTTCCAGAGTACACAACAGTATATTCAGAATATGTAACGCTTTGTCTCCTCTCACCCAGTTTTCATGGGGAAAAAATTCGGTAAGGTATATGGTTAGATTTCAAACTTCAGCAATATCTGGCAACCCTGATGCTTGATCAACAGAAATCAACACTCCTCCAAGTGATTGTCTATTTTAATATAGAAAACATAAGAAACAAAATATCAAATCTATTATTGTCTGTACATTACACGATTGCCAGATATAGCCTTGTTGCCATTTCTCATCGGAAGAGAGTATGAGGTACCTTTCTGTGTACCCAGCATTTGTTGTATTGCTGGATTTGTTTGTATTTCAAATACGATTGGGCCCTACGTTCAAAATATACAGCGTTTTCTCTCAATACAACCAGTTTTCCGGAAAGAAAGAAGAAAGAAAATTACGAACAATGAATATTTTTTAAATATTAGCTACACCTGCCAACACTGAGGCATGTCGAAGAGCGACCAAACATAACCTCCTGTAAATGATTTGCTGCTTAAATCAGACCACCTCATAATAGATGGACTTAGGACATAATAGAATATGACGTCTATGCCAGAGCTACCTAGCGGATGAATTCAAAATCGCGTGCTCTGAACAAAAACCCATTAGTTTTAGCGCAGACAAAAATGGCCAAGTGTACTAAGTCTCTTTATTATGAGGCCTATGCTTTAATGTTGTTAACATATTAAATATTCGGGATGTATTGCCAGTAGATTACAAGAAAAAGGAAAGATGAATTTGCAAAACCCAAATTATGCTTTAAATGAGAAACTATGAGATGAAGTAAGAACCCCTTCCCCTATACCCGCAAATTTCAAGGTATCTCCATAATGATACAAGATAACGTCTATTTTAAAAGATGGTATGTAAAAATTCAACACTATATAACACCTGAGTGAAGTGAGTTAAAAAAAAAAATAATGTGGCAAGTTCGTACCAAAGGCGTTCATTTTCGTTTAACCTCACTCACGTTTCAATTTCGCTCTCCCGTCACTCTCAGGTCTTCGCTTCGCTTTCACCCTCACATAACTTTGCATGTGAGAGTGATGTCTACCTCGCGAGGTTCATCCTTCAACACCTATGGTACATATTTGCTATTCGGTATGAGACGTTTAAAAGGGCGTAGCGGCTAAACCACGCAATTGTGAAACAAGTGATAATCAGCACACTAATTAGCGAATTGAAATTAGTGACGAAACCCACTTTTAAACAAACTACCTCTAGCGAATTAAGTACTTTCCTAGGAAAATAAATTTCAAAAGAAAATAAGATAAAACGACTCGCCTTCAAGTAAAATAGTGATTTATTTTTCTAGGTCTTACCCGTCCTATTTTTTCTACTAATTCAACGTCATCATTATTCAGCTCCCATCTCTCACGAAGCACTGGAGTCTTTAGAATAGCTCCTGATCTACTGGTCACTGGCAAACCACTCTGGAATTGGTGCAAAATAAGTTCTTGTATCGTAGGAAACGCTGGTCCTTCAAATCTAAAGTGACCCTGGAAAGAAAAGAATTTTGGCTTTTATTACCGTCTGCCATTTTCTTATAATCTATCAGAAAAAAATACACGAACATGAAGTTAGAGGTATGTCTACTATTAGTACAAGGACTGCTCAAGATTTTGGCGTGATTTTTCTCAAATACGCTCCTGGATAAATACAGTTCTTTGTGTTATATTCTCTCGATGAAATAAACTTATTTTAGAGTCACTGATCACTTTCCAAATTAGCAACTGCAGCTTTAACAACCGCATGTGGCAAGTGTATACGACGCCTTCAGAGCGGTTCAAATATGAACATCACCACTGGATATTTGAAATGATTTCAATTTGAATTTTATTTACGGCCTTTAGGCATCTAAGGCTTAGGCCGGTATAGGAAAAGGGCAAGAATTCGGGAAGGTGTCGGCTAGGACCTGTGTTGAAGGTGCAATCCTGGCATTTGCCTGGTGTGACTGAGGAAAAACCCTGAAAAGCTTCAGTTAGGATGGTCGGCCGCTGGAATCGAACCGACGACCTCCCGAATGCTTACCACTGAGCTATGGCGGCTCGATGTGAAGTTAGTGTACTGAAAATTAACAGCACTACCACCGTATTTTTCCGTCGAAGATGTATCGTTGGATTGGTGGTCTATCTTCAACTAATTCAGTTCCTATGTGCTGTAGCGTACTTCTTGTTATCAGTCAGGACCGGAGTATTCGGCATTTCAACGCTCCTTATGAAACAAAAAAGTTCCGATGAAGTACTTTTAGAACAGCTCTACGTATAAGGCACTTTTTGTATGTCTCTCTCTGTGTGTCAAGCCCTCTATAACGTTTATATTTATGTAATATTTTAACGAAATTAATAATAAAGTAACACTGGTTCAAGAGATGTAAAATTTTATTTTCGTTTATCTTATCTGCCATTTCTTTTCTAACTCGTATAGTATGTTCGTAGCCAACCTAAAACTTTATGGTGGGGTGAGCAGAATTTAGTGGGGCGGGTGTCGTTATATCAAACAGATTATCTCTGCCGAACGATTTCTTTAAGCGTTGTTGCATAACAAACAGGAGTAACTCATACATTTCAACGAACATTTGTTCTACCTTTTATCAGTAAAAGAGACTATCATTACCCGGTTAGATGCCAGTCGTCTTATTCGTGCTCATTTCTACCTACATTTACTCCAGAGTATGTTTGGGAATCCCCTACTTCCCTTGCTTATCCATCGCATAATTTTGAAATATGCAGTTCTGGATCGAGGAGATTTGAAGTCCTTGCGAGATACTATGCCGTCTCAGTGCTACTGTTCATGGTATTGAAATTAACAAGCTTTAGAGTTCATTTTCTCACACTTTCCACAGCCTATAGCGCCGAAACGAAGCATTTCTGCATCCTCGATGGTAGATTTTTTCTTATTTTCATGTCAGAAATCTCGTGAGGTAGGTTTGTCGGTGTTGTTCTGCAACGCCCTGTATATACATCGCATTAAGTCAACGTATATATCACACAGAGCTTTCGCCGATAAGGCATGATCACGGAGAAACGGCTAAATATATTAGACGTGATTTTAAACACAGACCCGTCACCGATCAAGATCTTTTGAAGGTGTACAGATCATGCTAGTTAAGGGAAACAAGCTTTTCTTGATCAGACGAATCATATGAGCGAATATATTACGCAAAATTATCACATTATTATTCAAAACTGTCACCCCCCCCCTCCCCTTTGAAACTGAAATTTAAAATTTATTGAAAACATATTGAAGTACAATTACATTTTTATTAGAGAACCAGCATCTGTAGATCTCCGGAACTCCAGGAGGTCCCGGTCCTAATGCTCCTTCCTAAAAGGCTTAGACCGCTCCGACATAAACAGAAGTCGCTTTTCTAAGAACACTTGATTCCCGATCGAATACGGGAATCGAATACGTAACAAATGTTCCAGAGAGAAAGAGAGAGAGAGCTTATTATTGCATCTGAGATTGAATCTCAAGTCTATTCAGTAAGCCTTAATCTTAAAGTAAATACAGACATATTAGTATACCTCAGTCGTAGTTTGAATGATGAAGTGCTTATGGCCACCCCAACAGACTGACAACACTGTCTGGCACTCATCATTTCTCGTGGTCTCCCTGACAAGAAAGTCTCCTTCCCTCGTGAGCAGCCTCACAACTTCCTCTCGGGGAAGAACTCCGTGGAACCACTCCTCGTCCACCAATGAACGAGCAGAATTTAGAGCTACCTACAAAAATAAATTAAAATATAGTATTACATAACGATCGGTTCAATATTGGTCAATAACAGAAGGTTTTCTTTTTTATAGCGAGCGTAAAAGGCAAACATTTTCCGTTCTATACCCTGGTTTTAGGCTAAGTATATACTGTTCTAACCATGTCCCTAAACTAGTAATCGATAGAGCTTAGTATTAGCAGCGCAACGTTAGTTTAAAAAAATGCACATACAAGCTTCCCCAAGTAGCACAGGCACGTGAAATCTTTGTCATTTGTTGGTCATTAAATTTCAAAAGACGCCACGCGAAGGAAAATGACGTCATTTGGTACGTCAAATAATAGTGAAAAATATGCCGGCATTGCTAAAACGACATATCAATGTTACTTAAACATCATCATCCTAACCTTTGTATGACTTACTTACGCGCCCCAATAGGAAAACTAATTGGAATGTCAATTGAGAATTATATTTTCTGGCACGTAAATGACGTCTATTCAACTGACATTTCACCATAAATTATCACGTGCTTTTCACGTCATTGTAATCCATTTCTGATCTTCATATGACGCGATAATGACGTCTCTGTGTTGCTTGGGTAATTACTGACAATGAAAGTTTAAAAAAATAAAATAAACATGAGTTACACAGGATGAATTATGGTAACTCAAGAGTTCACTGCTGTAGAGCTATTTTAGAGTTACGTTAAGATCTGTTATATAAACTAGTCAAATGAAAACAAGTATCAAAATAGGATCAGAGGATATTCTAAATTTCTAAAGAATTCGTAACATTTTCCAAATATTTCATTATAAATCAAATAATCAGATATTGACACAAAAATGTCTCCCTTTCGTTCAATTCGCCCCGATATATCTTTTGTCGTGGAGAAAATTCAATGGAGCTGTTTCGTTTACAGTATTTGTATCTGATGAACCACGAACACACATAACCGAATAGAAGTAATAATATGTAAATACTTAAAGGGACGAAAAACATTCGATGGAAGAAAGCTACTACAAAGGAGGACACGTCACTTTGACATTTGCAATTTCCAGGCGAGTTTCCTCGGAGCTAAAGCACCCGTAGCCTAATATCCTTGTAAAGTCATTCAAATTTTGAATGTACTTATGGCTTTAGGCAGCTACATCTGAGGCCGGAATAGGGTAGGGGGGAAAGACGCATAAAGAAACAGGCAAGGGTGGAAGTGAAAAAGTGCCATCTTGACAGTTGCCTGGTATGACAGGAAAAAAACATCAGACAGGATGGTATCGAATCCAAGACCTCCCGAATACGAAGCCAACGCCCTACCAACTGACCCATCGCCGCTTGGTGTAAAACACAATACCTAATCATTTAGGAATAAAAAAAAACTGAACAAAACTTTCTACAAACATGGCGACGGAAGTACTCACCAGATTGAAACTTGGTGGTGTAATCGTCGTATGTAAGTTCTTAGGGTGCGTGGTTACTGTACTTTTGTTCCCATGTCGTGGGTTCGAATCCGGTAGATGTCTTTTTTTACTTACATTTTCTCAGTTACATCTAATTATTGTCCATGAATTTTCAAATGTGCTAATAATGAACAGATTGAAGACAACACCATAAAAGAACTGAAACTAGTAACTGAGTATGTGTCATTTTTTAACCTATTAATACCTAACCCCTAGAATTATTCCCGAATTTCATCTATACTGAAACTGTATATCACCTATACTCACTTCGACATTTAAACTTTACTGAAGGCCTTTAGGCAACTTTGGCTCAGGACGAATGGACGATGGGAGAATTAGTGGAATAAAAGAAGTACGACGAAACGGGAGAACCCTGAGAAAATCAATGTACACGGAGTTTGTCCATCACAAAGCCCACAAAATCCCACGCACCAGAGTTGAGCGCACTACTACTCAGCCACCCCTCTCGCTTGGACATGAAATGGCTTCAACAGTAAAGAAGCTGTCGTCAGAGGAAGTGATTACTATGAAATCAATCTATAATATTACGCAGGAAGTGAAAAATTTAAACGCCAACTGATGTGCAATTTTTTTAATTTACTTCATAATGTCTTCTGTATTCAATTAGAACATTTGAAAATTCTTCGACAAAAATGAAATATTGCGACATAGCTGAGCAAAAAAGTCTATGGGCTTTGAACGCACAATGAAACATCCAAACACATCGACCACGGTGACCACGCTAAAGAAGCTTTAGTTCAGGCTTCTTCCACAGCTACGATTAGAAACAGTTTTCTTTTATTATTATTATTTCGCAAGCGGTTGGGTGTTGCGTCAAATTGTTTTACAGGGAAACTATTTTACAGGTATTTTTCCTTCAAGAAAACTCTCGTAGTGGCGTGCTAAAGTGGCGTCCCTCCTTGTAAAGGTATCAGAGATTTGGTCAATGCATTCGGTAGTCAACAAAAAGCGTACAAAATAAGTGGAAGAGACCCTCAAAGGATGTTGAAAACTAATGACCGGATAGTGTGGTTTGCTCTGATTAGGAAAAAACATGGAAATACTGGATCAGATAGAGAAACGTTAAGATATAGAAATGAAATGATCATAGGCCAGGAGTAGAAATATGAGAATTAAGATCAACTGGGAAAAAGTGGGGCAGAAAGGTAAAAAAGATACAACGAGCAATTGAGAGTAGAAATTCCGTACGTAGTAACGAAAAATCACAAGGGAAGAATTTATTGTATTTCCTAACCGAAAAGAATTAACAAGAACTCGATTCATCCAAACGAGTATGTTCACCTATCAGAACCGCCCATTACTAAAAGTATATGATTTTTATTGCTTGTAAGTTGTACTAAATTCAACTCTGAATAGTTTTCAATATCGTTTTTTCCCACAAAGAAAAGCCTTCACTTTTTCCAAGTCCATTTTTACATAAATAAAAAAAAAAAAACTTCTAGATTCTGATTTCATTTGGAGCTACAAAAATCTCTTAAAAACATAAAAAAGAAAGAAAGAACAAAGGAAAGAAAATAGCCAAAGCAAGATTATAAACATGGAAAGGGTAATATGAGATGCATTCAAGAAGTAGTAGTAGGTGTTGTTTCAATTTGAATTTTATTTATAGCCTTTAGTCATCTAAAGCTTAGGCCGGGATAGGGAAGGGAAAGGTGTTAGGCCAGGGCCTATGTTGAAGGTGCTATTCCGACATTTTCCTAGTGTGACTAAGGAAAAACTCTGTGAAAAACCTCAGTCAGGATGGTCGGCCGCTGGGATCGAACCCACGACCTCCCGAATGCTACACCAACGCTCTACCACTGAGCTACAACGGATCCGTAGGATGTGTGTTCGTGGAACCGAACGTTGTGCAAAAACAAACAAGGAGCAACGGTCATGCACCCAACCGAATAACATGAATATGTGAGTGTAACAAGTAGTGAAAAAAAAGACCGCCGATTAACAGTTACTATGGAAATGATAGCCTCCACAGTCAGAATCTCCGTAGAATCTGTGCATTAGTGTAGCCGACAAGACGAGATTTACGATGTATCGTTAATGATAAAGATGAAATGAAGTGTATGAGCGGTAACAGCACTATGGCTACGCTTTACTGTCTCGAAAATATCTTGTCCAGAGAGTGTCTCGTCTCGAAAATATGTATACTTTGCATTACGAGA